>JBAMBR010000854.1:0-48956 GCA_037044475.1 Zaprionus obscuricornis
ACAACTCGAAAAACAAAAACAAAAACAAAAGGCATTTAGCATAATAATAATAACAACAACAACAACAAGAAAAACAAAAACAAAAGCACAGACGATAGAAGACAAGTGCAAAACGGAAAGCATAAAGAACCCCAGACAAAGTCGACGTTGGCGTTGACTGTGACTGTGACGTTGACGTTGACGCGGCAGCGTAGTCGCTGCTGACGTTTTGCGCGCCAGTTTTGTTTGGCTGCAGTTGCAGTTGCAGTTTGCATTTTCTGCTGCATTTCAAGTTGTTGTTGTTCTTGTTGTTGTTGAGTGCAGTTGCACTTGCTGCTTTTGTTGTTGAATGCAGTTGCAGTTGTTGTTGTTGTTCTTGTTGTTGCTGTGGGGGTGTCTGGCAGTGTCTGCTGCATGTGTCTGTCCGTCTGTTAGACGTTCGTCAGTCAATGAAAGCTTTTTGTCTGCTTCTTGTAGCGCATTGACATCATTCTGACGTCACGACAGACAGTCACAGCGAGAGGGAAAGAGAGAGGGAGCGAAAGAGACAGAAGAAGACTGTAGACTATAGACGGTTGCTTGTAGCCGTTGAGCTGCGGCTCTTTGAGGTGTTAAAGTCACGCGAGCCATTGCCTCGTCTCAGGTTCGCCAATGGTGTCCGATGTCTGTGTCTGTCTATCTGTCTCTCTGTCTGTCTGTCTGTTAATTGTCTGTTACGGCGTCTGTGTCTGAGTCTTGATTTGGCGGCTTTTATTACGAACTTACTTTCATGCTTCTTGTTATGCAGCGGCGCGTATGTGGGCAACGACATTTGCAGTTGTGTAGCAGCAGTTGCGGCAGAGGCTGCTGCTGCTGCTGGCATATGTATTGGCACTGAGCTGTTGTTGTCGTTATTATTTTTGCTGTTGTTGTTGTTGTTGCCATGGCCGCTGTTATCAGCGTAGGCCTGAGACGATTTAGTTAGATAAGCGCCAGCTGTTTCATTTGCTGCTGCTGCTGCTGCTACTGCTACTGTTGCCGTTGTAGCTGCTGTTGCTGCTATTGCTGTTACTGCTGCTGCCGCTGCTGCCGCTGGCAAAAATTGATGTCCAGCTTTTGTTGTTGCTTCATTTGTGGTATTTATGACATATTCAACTGGCGTAGCTACAATAAGTGTTTGTGTATGTGTGTGTGTGAAAGAGAGAGATAGAGAAAAAGAGAGATAGAAAGAATTTAGGTTAGTTTCACACCTTCCCACCGCACACTGCATCAAAAGCACACAGCACACGGCACACGCATTAAAGTCCTTGGCGAGACAAAGCCAGTGTTGGTTAACTTACCGCAGCTAACATTGAGCAGCGCCAGCAGGCAGAGCAATGTAATCCACATTTTTTTTTTTATTATACTTTTATTTTATTTTTGATAATCGCCTTGTTATTGTTTTCGTTATTGTGATTTTTCTTTTGTTTTCCGTATACACAGACACATACACGCACACATACACAAACACTCGCGTATACACGTGCACGCATACAAACGCGTCGTTAGCTCAAAGTCTGTGTGGAGGGAGTGGGGGGGGAGAAATTTTCAAAGGTAAACTTATTTTTATTCCTTGTTGACGACGGCAACGGCAGCGACACAAACAAATAAACACAAAAAAAAACAAAAACAAAAACAACAAAAACTATATATGCAAAGGAAACGTCGACGACGATGGCGATGGCGACGACAACGTCAATGTTAACGTCGACTGCAGACGACAGTTAATTTGCTTTGTATTGCGCATTTATTGTGTATAGGACTCGTCCAATTGGAAACTGGCGCTCTGCTTGGAGCCGCAATGAACTTTTACATTTTGTTTAAACATTCGTTTAGCATTTGTTAATCAGTAGTTGGCATAATCATATGCTTTTCTTCGGCATCTTGCACGCATATTTTACATATATATATTATATTTCATTTATTTAATACACAATAATTTAATCTCTTATGGTAAAAATATTCAATTTACGTTAAATTTCTTTACCCCAAAATCCAATTAGAAAAAACTTTATATTTTTTTTCCCCCTCCCACTTATTTTATGGGCAATTTTTCAGGCGTATTTTCATCACGTGAGTTTAGCACTTGCAACGATTGTATTTCATTTAATTATTATTTATAATTTTTGCCAGCAGCTTAAATTGTTTTGTGCACTGTTGTGTTTGCATTAATTTGTATTATTTATGTGTTATATATGCAATTTTGTTTAACGAAATCAGCGGAAAACTCGTCTCTCTGTGTGTGCGTAGATTTGCGAACGATGTAAACAGTGTGACCGTTTACGGCTAACATAAAAATATAGAAATTATACTATGCAAAAAAAAATACTAATGCAAGGCGTTGCCAGCTGACAGTGGTTCTGTTTATCGATATTTATATGCACCAACATTACAAGAGCCAAGTTTATAAAACCAACCTACACCCCCACGCCCCCCGCACACTAGCAATGATAATGAAAACAAGTGTCGATTTTATGTTTCTTGTTTAACGTTGAAATTTATATAATTTGCATTATAATTAACAGAAATTTATTTCCCCTTTTGCTTATATATTTAAGGTACTCTAATTGTGTGAAAATGCCAGGTGATTAACAAGAACATATTATCATCACCCGGATTAATTATATTTAGTATAAAGTTGAACTATTGCCATAAGAGGCTCACAAGCGACAATGCTGGCATTCCAGGCTCAGCGCCCTTTGAGAAGCCTATAGACGATACATGAAAATCAATAGATTAGCAAAAGTGACTTGCGTTACGCACGTGCGGCATACAAAGGTAAATGTAAAACTTACCCAAATATAGAACCATTGGCACAAATCCCCAATGGAAGGTAGTCTGTAAAATGTCGACGACAACGCTTAAGCGCTCTTTGACTCCATCTGATAAAACCATGTTTAACTTATTTTTGCAAATAAATGCTTACAATCAACAATCAGCACGCTCGACTTATGAAATCGACTGTGCATTAAATACGCGACTGTAAAAGAGAGTGTTGGTAAACGTATTTTTATTTTGTAGACAAATAAATAATTATTATATTGTACCTTAATTCTGTGGAACAAAATGGACATTAATTTTTACAATTTTAATCTCTGATTGATTTTCAATTTTTGTCAAAAAAAAAGCCTACTAGAAATTTTTAATCTGAGAAATTTCAAACAACTCTGTTGCGTCAACGTTGCCACATCAAAGTTTACTAACATATGATATGTAAACAAAACGACAGCGTTACCAGATCTTGTTATGAAATATAGCAGGCTTTTTACGTCAAGTAATAGAAAAGTGTGTTAGAACAAACTCAAAATTTTATAAAAAAAAAAAAAAATACAAAAACATAAATATAAACTAATTTTTGCATTCGCCTTATAAAAGTTGTGTACAATTTTTTTCAACATTAGACAAATATAAAGTGCACGATATTTTTTAATTCGCGGCCAACACTCACGCTGTCATCACTCACGGTGTATCATCCCTAGTTCTTTCTTTTTGCTCGTGCAGCCCTGTCAGATGGTTTGGCGTGCCCGCTAGAGAATTTTATTTGCTTTTTAGTTATATTAAATGCACTAAAATTAACTCAACGCAGAACGCGGACAACTGCATAATAGAAAAGACAAGCAACGGCATTCACATAACTCACACATAGAAAGTAAGTTGTCAACTTTCACACTGACATTTTGTGTGTGTGTTTTTTTTTTTCTATATGTGAAAAATCAATTTCGTGTTATGTAAGATTAATTTTGTTTGTGCTCAGAAAATAAAAAAAAGAAAATTATTTGTGTATTTTGCAGATAATAATTTATTCTGCGGACCATGAAAACATCTAATATCGGATTATACGCATTTCGTTTAACCTTCGGACAGGTGAGCATCAATCATTAAAAAAAAAAAAAAATGCAGCGACACATAAAAGTTATATATGCTGCATATTAAGGGGAAATAGTGCAGACAGGGAAATAAATATCTCAAAAACACGTTTCTCATAAATTTCCCCGCGACACAGCTACGCACACATACACACACACACAAATGAACGCGCGCGCGGATATTTCAACGTTCAATATATAAAATGGAAGACTTGAAGCCTGGTGACATTTGCATAGAATGCTCAAATCTTGGCTTAAATCATAAATTACGTTATTTTTATATAAGTCTCGAGGAGCAACTGCTTAAATGTGAATCTCGTAGCTGTCTTTATCCACATAATGATGAAGTTGCCTGTGATGAGGAGCAGCCAGCAGTATACAATAGTCCGTTTGCTATGCAATCGACAAATTTTGATAATGATGATGATTTCATTATGCAGCTGATACAACAAACGGAAAATGCAACAACTGCAGCTACAAATTTATATTCTCCGTTGCCGGAACTAAATGTATTGCAAAATGTCGACGATTCTCAACAGCCGGCAGCAACAAGTGCAAAAATCTTTCCTTGTCACTCAACATCAACATCATCATCATCATTATCGTTGTCTACGCATTTATCCAATCTCAATACATGTGATAACTTCATATCGACTGTAGCAGCAGGCACTGCTACAACAACAACAACTACAACAACAGCAGCTGCCACTGCAACTACAACGACAACTACAACAACAGCAGCTGCCACTACAACAACTACTACAACAGCAACTACTACAACAACAACAGCAAATGCAACTACAGCAACAGCAACAACAGGCACTGTAATTGCAACTTGTTCACTGCCCACGCTGCAGACTGATGCCACAGACAGCACTGTGAATCTCTTAGAGAAAGGTGACATAGCTTCACCTATAGAAATCATAATATCGCTGGCAGACATTTTGCCGCAATTGACAGACATTGATTCTGATGCTGATGCTTCATGCTCTAAAACATCATCGCAGCCGCCGCCGCCGCTGCCTAAAAAGCAAGCTCCATTCCAATTGCCGCCACGTAAGGCATGTCTTACGGTGCAGGAGCGGCGGCCAGCGGCAAAGATTAACAAAGTGAAAGTGACATCTCCAGTGACATCTCCAGAAGCATCTGCTGCTAGTTTGTCTACATTTCTTGATGCGCTAAAGCGTCAAGAAACAAAAGCGCCTGTTGCTGCACGCGGCTCAAAGCCACGGCGTAGCAAGAATTACGGAATGACAGGAGCAGGAGGAGGTGGTGGTGGAGGAATTGTTGCAGCAGCAGCAGCAGTTGGTGGTGTATCACGCACACAGCTGGTTAAGCAGATGATTCAAAGTATTAGTGCAAAGAAGGAAGTCAAGACTGAAAGCAAAGAAGAAGATAAGAACAGCACAACAAAAAAGGAAGAGGAAGCGAAATAATAAATCAACGCGTTCTATTCCATGTTTCACATTTTAAAAATTTCCATTTTTTTTTTTTTTTGCTGCCTTTGTCATACGAAATAAATTTGCGTATCAAAAAAAATATGCAAAAAGTTTTATGTATGCGTGTGTGTGTGTGCGTCGAATTGACATAACGGTTGTGTCTGTGTGTTTGTTAAAATTGCAAACAAGTCTAAATTATTTATAAATATTTGGCTGAATATTTTGATGGTCGTCGGTTTTTTTTTGTTTATATGCGCGCCACGCTTCCAGCGCATGATGTACAAAGGAGACGCGCTGCGCGAGATAGCATTAAATACAGCTAGAAAGAGAGTGAGAGCGAGAGCGAAAGCGTTAAATGATGAGAGGAGGTGAAAAATGAAATGAAACGAAATGCAGGTCAAGCCAAGTGCGTCAGTCAGCTGACAGCAGCGACAAGGATAGCAACAGTGACGAAATGACAGCAACGCTGACTTCAAAATTGTAATGTGATGAACAGCGACGGCTGCTGATGCTGCCGCTGCGACGATAAGCTGTAAAATGTTGAGGGCAATGTCAGCTGTGCGCACAGTGGTTTGTTTTACGAAATTCAAGTGCGCATAAAAAGTATTTATAGTTTTACACGCGTGTGTAGCAATGCGTTGCCGGCAATTGCTAAAAATAATTTGAATTAGCAAAAGCAAAAACAAATGAAAAAAAAATAAATAAAACGCATATAAATTTCTATTAGTGCAGCAACTATATAAAATTAGCTGCAATGACAACAGTTTATTATTGTGCATTAATTTCACATCAATTATGCTTTGCTTCACTGTGACCCCCATTGTTGCTGACGTCACAGCAACACGCGCGCTTCCAGCTTTTTGCGTCTTTCAATTTAGTTTTTATTGCACATACAAGCAAAAAAAAAAAAAATGTTAATTGCACTAACAAACGATAACAAAAACAACAACAAAATAATAGAAATATAATAGAAAAATAATAGAAATCATTTTGCCGGCTGTTTGTTGCCGTGCGGTAAAGTATTAAATAATCATTTTAATTACAAAAAAGAAAAAAAAAACAAAATGTGTGTTAATAATATTATTAATCATGCTTATCAATAAATTATTGAGACAGGTGTGTAAAATATAGAAGTTCAATGTTTTCTGATTTGCGCGATTATAATTTCAGTTTTCAATCAGTTCATTGAACGTAAGAATTTTTTAGAAGGTTGCTTGAACTTAGTAAGAGAGAGAGAGAGATACTTGTGGGAGAGCAGCAAAAGTTCGTCGACAGCACCAGCAGTTGCCAACGGCGTAGTTTTTGTTTTTTGTTGTGGGGTTTAAAGATAGACACACACTTTGGGCAATTATCCAAATATTTTTGTTTTTTCGTTTATAGATAAATATAATTTGAAATCTTTTACATTATAATACTAATCGCTCTATATCTTTCTCTCTGTCTCTTTCACTCATTGCAGACAACGCCGCTGTCAGCGCAAGCCACGGCACACAGCAGTCATGCGTTCACCACCAGCAGTTCGGCGCCAAATCGTGTCGTGACACGTTCGGCAACGATGTTAGCATTATTTGGCATTGCGCTATCATCGTTTAGCCTAAAGCAGCTGTTGTCCAAGAAGCATAATAAAACCAATGCATTGCGCAAGCTCTAAAGCATTACAACAACAACAATAATAACAACAACAACAAAGAAACACAGCAGCAATAAGAATAATGAACTAATTAGACCGACGAGTGAGCAGGAGAGAAGACGAGGAAGAATAAGAAGAAGAAGAAGAGTTTAAGCTATGTCCAGCCAAGTCATGTCCTATAGCAGCAAAACGCAGCAGCATCATGCCATATTCTCAGTTCCCATTCGCAACGCATAGTGTAATATTATTTTTAATAAGTTTTTTTTAGGATCATCAGAGACAAATAGACAAAGAAGAAAAGTGAAGGAGCAAAAAAAATATATATAGAGGAAGGGACATGGCTTCAAAAGAAAATATAACAGACGGACGGATTATATATATATGTATATTTTGATGATAATGATGATGGATTTGTAGTAGTTCGTATGTTGTGTGTGTGTAGTATATAGTATATATTTTCTTGTTCAGACACAGACATACGAAATACGCGCGACAACTAAAAAGGAATATAAATTGTGATAGTTCAAATGTGTAACTAAATAATGAAAATGAAAATAATAATGATGATGATGAAGATAGAAAGAAAGAAAGAGAAAGATATATATATATATAGTGTGGGCTTCCTACATATAAATGTGGTTAAAATTTAGTTACGCCTCCTTTTTAGTACTGTGTGCTAAAACAAGTTCTCAAAATAACTATATCTACTATATATATATTTATATATATATATATATATAGAACATGCAACTATAGACTATTTTTTTTTTTTAGTTATGCAATTCTAAATTTAACGAAAGAAGAAAAACCTAAAAAGATAAAAAAATACAAGCAAGAAACGAAGTGAAAAGCAGCATATATATAAAAAAAAGGAATATAATAATATATATATATATAACAATAGATATTTGAATGAATGCATCAAAAAGTGCCAATTGTAATAATTGTGGGATTATTATTATGTACAACAATTATGGGCGACAGTATGCAGGAACAATTATAATTGTATTAGTTTTAATTAATTCTTCAAATAATAATAAAAACACTAAGCATTATTATCAAAAAAATTGTTTTTCATCTGCTTTTTTTTTATTATTTATTTACATTATTTTTTTATGAATTATAATTCATATATATTTTTTTTCTTTTCATAATCATTGCAATATTCATCAGATATTATAAAAAAAAAAGTTTTTCATCTGCTTTTTTTTTATTATTTATTTACATTTTTTTTTTATAAATTTATAAATTTCATTTATAATTTATACATTTTTCTTCTTTTCATAATCATAGCAATATTCATCAGCAAGTTTTTCATCTGCTTTTTTTTTTTATTATTTATTTACATTTTTTTTTTTATAACTATAAATTTCATTTATAATTCATATTTTTTTTTTCTTTTCATAATCATTGCAATATTCATTAGCAATATTAAATTTAACAGACTTGCAATAAAAAAAAAAAATAAAACTTGATAAAACTCAACTTCAAATTAATCAACAGTTTTTTTTTTAGCTATATAATAAGTATATAAATATATATACAGTAGATTCCGCTTATAGCGACTTTCAAGGGAACTACGCTTTTACGTCGTTATACCCGGCAGACGCACTAACAACCGAAAGTAGTTTGTATGTATAAGTTTGCATGGGGACCAAGCAAGCCAACGAGTTTTAGAGGCTTTAAGCAGAGTCGTTATAACCGGATTATACTGTATATATATATATATATATATAAATTTCAATCTATAATTCTCTATATACTATTTTTAATTATTCACATAATTATGATCGACATGTTGTGTGAGATCTACAATTTCCAGCTGCTTGATGGAATTATCTTGTATTTTATCTATTTCTATAGCATTATGTTGTTTTTTCACTGCTTGCTGCGGTTTGCGTTTGCTGCACAACTTGTCGCTGCAACTACGCGCTGTTGTAGCTTTTACATTCTGCAGCTGTTGCATTTGTGTCTTTGAGATTCCATTTTTAAGCTTACTTAGCAGCTGATTGTAGCAAGCATTTGTTTTGTTCAGCTGCTGTTGCAGTTTTATGCGCTCCCGTTCATTTTTTTGTGCGTCCAGTTTCAATTTGAAATTCTCACGTCGCAGTTTAATGCTGCAAGGTAATTAAAATAATATATAATAAAAATTAAGAGAAATTTATGTTATGCTAAAATACAAACTTCTCTCTCTCCAGATCAGCAAGATAAGCTTCAGCATTGACGACTACCTCAATAATTTCCTCAGTCGGCTGCTCATCATCTTGCATATCAAGCTCATTTGTTTCTTTTAGTGCTTTCTCTTTTGCTTGTTTTTCTTCATATTCCTTTAAAATTGTATCCACAATTTTTTTACGTTGTGCCACTGTCTTTGCCTGCTGCGCTCTCTCTGCCGCTGCCTCTGCTGACGCTTCAGCTTCTAAGTCTATGATTATATTTTCTTTTTCTTGTGCTAAATGCTTGTCAATATATTTTATTTCATATTCATAATTATTAACACTTGGCACAGAACCTGGTTTTAATTTAAGTGGGCGTGGCTTGCTGTAGACGCCTAGTTCATAGGGCAAATCTCTTTCAAAGTCTTCGATAAGAAAATGATCCATGCAAATTTTTTCAACTTTTGTATTGACGCCATCGGGACGTTGACAGAATTGTATCCAACGTTGCATTAGTTGCACATCTTTGGGGAAGGCAAAATAACGTGTCTTTAAACGACGATTTGTGCAGCCTTCAACGGCGCAAAACATTTCAATTTTCAAACGAACTTTTTGCGTGAAATAAATTTAGCGCAGAGCACAATTGACGTCACGTAAATTTTTGAACAGTGTTGGGCAATGCTGCATGTGCAGCTTAAAACTAGTACGCTGTGCGACAAGTGTATAAAAATTCATTTCGTTTATGTTGAATTAAAAATTAATTTAAATATAATTATAATTTAATTTATATAATTTATTTAATTTTATTTTATAATATAAAAATTCGACAAATTTTTGCCGGCAATTTGTTGAATGAATCGCGGAACTAGTTAGCACTTGTTCAACCACTTGCAGTGTTGCGCAACGCACAAACATCAAAAACATATGTGAAAAGAAAAAAAACACACACACATACAACTAAATGGGTGACGTGCCTAGTGCCAACTCGGAGAACAGAGAATTATTATTATTATTTGTAAATTGAAAAAAATAAAATAAAAATAAATAGAAATACGACTCCAGAGCATTTCTCTGGTAATTAGCAACAAATGCGCTAAGCAAGTGTGTTGAGTAGCAGCAGCAGCAGCAGCAGCAGTCGTCGCCGTGTGAGAGAGAAGTGTAAAAGTAGCGGTAACCAGCAATAGGCAAAAAGAAAAAGAAAAAAAAATGGGCATAAACGTCAGCAGAAATGCCGACTTGGCGTCAAATGAATTTCTACAGCGTTTTGTGGCACGCCAGCACATACCACACGACGATGAAGCTTACTGGAACGGTCTGCTCAATTATAATATTGTGATGCCAGAGAGCAGGTAAACAACAACAACAACAACACGTCAGCAGGAATTCTTATACAAACACTCTTTAACTTCTTACAGTGAAGATCAGCTAAGTCTTGACTCACGCCTAGAGACATTATGTCAATCATTTATTGCCAACAATTTAATGACTGGCAATTTTGGTTCACTTATCACTGTTTTTCTGGAGAAGGCATCGGAGCTGTTATCACTGTCGGATCAGGAGAGTAATATGCACGTTTGGCAAACCTTCAATGCGCTCTTTCATTATACGCACATTGATTAAATATATTAATGAGACAGGCTCGGAATTTCAATTGTTGCAACATTTTGAGGCAATGCCTAGTGTAGAGCAATTGAAAGCAGCAGCTGAGGAGCAATTAAAATCACAAGAAGAGTCTGCAACGATTGCCATTGAGGCAACGGAACATGCGCAACTAGCGCCACTTATTGTTGATGGCGCCAAATTTGAAACATTTATTGATGCACTTGTTAATCTTATTGTTGTTATACCCGTCAAGGAGTTTACTTATCATTTACATTTGGAGGCCGTTAATACAATGATAACATTGCTTTCCGTGCATCTGTTTGCACAGCAACAGCAACAGCAGCAACAACAACAGCAACCACCACTGGCTACAGATAAATCCATAGTCTTTCGCACGATCTACAAGTGTCAGCATGCAAATGTTTTAATGTCAGCATTGTTACATTTTGTGGCACGCATGGTTGAGGTGCCACATACAATGTTTGGCTCCAGTTCAGCTGGTTCCTTTGTCTTTGGCATTGCCGAATCTTTGCTCTCAATCTTCAGTTTTCGCAAGCAGCAGGATGTGCTAAAAACAAGCAATGCAACGGGTGTTGAATTATCACAACAATTTCGCACACATTATCCATTGGCCAATCAAAGTTTATTGCTTATATTGGTATTGACCAATCATTGCACTGCACAGGATAATGCGTATCGATCAAGTTTATTTGGCTGTGCCGATTCAAAGGATTCACCAAAACAAGGCAGCGGTGCTGTCTCCTTTCAAATTGATTTCTCAGCTGTCTATGAGACACTTTGTCGCATTGTTACAATTGATCAGGCAACATTATTATTATATTTGCTATTGCATCGTAATGAACGTTTCTATAGATTTGTAATGCAACAACAGGATTTGGAGCAGCTGGTTATACCAATATTACAGACGTTATATAATGCGCCCGATAGTAATTCACATCACATATACATGTCGCTCATTGTGCTGCTTATACTAAGCGAGGATGAAGGCTTCAATAAAAATGTGCATACAATTGTAAGTAGCAGGAACTTTTGGAGTAACTTTAGATATCAAAATATATATACTCTCTCTCTTACAGTTGTTAAAGAACATTAGCTGGTATACGGAGCGTAGCATATCGGAAATATCATTGGGCGGCATTTTAATACTGATTGTCATACGCACCATTCAGTATAACATGTTGAAGATGCGTGATAAATATTTGCATACAAATTGTTTAGCTGCCTTGGCAAATATGTCGGGACATTTTCGTTCATTGCATCCATATGTGGCACAACGTTTAGTATCACTTTTTGAGACATTGGCACGTAAACATACGCGTCTCGATGCACAGTTAAAGGAGCCCACGGATAATGCAGTTTTTGTCAATGTAACGGCAACAACAGCTGAGGATATGATGCAGGATTTAAGCGTACTGGAAGAAGTATTACGCATGGTTTTGGAAATTCTTAATTCCTGTCTGACAAATCAACTTGTTTATTGTCCAAATTTGGTTTATACGTTGCTCTATAAGCGTAGCGTTTTTGAGGGCTTCCGCAGTCATCATGCGTTTCAAGATGTTATACAAAATATTGATATGGTATAATATTGATATTACTCTGATTATTAGACTAACAACTGTGTCTATATGCTTACTTTCGTATGTGCTTTTTCAGGTGGTTGGCTTCTTTTCATCACGTTTGCAACGCGTGCAGGAACAACGCGGTGAACTAGGCGTCAATGAGGTGCTCGAAGTGATATCAAAGGGCGCCAGTCAATGGTCTAGCGATCGTCTAAGAGTAAGATTTTTTATTTATACTTTTCACTTTTAACTATTAAAATATTTATAATATTTTTTTTTTGTAGAAATTTCCGGATTTAAAATTTAAATATGTTGAGGAGGATGCGCCTGAAGAGTTTTTCATTCCATATGTGTGGACATTGGTCTGCAAATACGGCTGCGTACACTTTAGCTCGGAGAGCATTAAGAGTGTTACAACAGACATTGCCTGCTAATATTAGCTATAACCACGCCCCCCCCCCCCTCTCAATCCCACACACAACCAGCCCATTTTTACTTACACTTGCTTGATTTGCCTTTTGCAATTTTTGCTATTTCTTAAACTATGTGTAATCCAAACTTTCCCGCTACACCAACACACACACCCAAAGCTCGCTCTAACTATCTATATATAGAGAGAGATCTGATATATAGTAATATAGTTATATATATATATATTTATAAAGCAAGGCGTAGCCTAGCTCGCTTCTAATGTTCCCCAAAAATCCTTGGAATTCAAGCCAAAAAAAAAAAAAACCCGAAAAAATAGTAGCAAAAAAAAAAAAAAAACGTTGACGTTAAAGTAAATTTTGCCTGCCCCTCGCTTCCCTTTCATCACTAATAATAATACATAGTACTAGGCAGAATATATAGATATATATATATATATATATATGAAAAGAATATAGAAAACTATAAAAAAAAAATATATTTCATATTTTGCTACTGCTAAAAAAAAATGAAAAAAAAAAAATAATCGAAAAATTGCCAGAAATTTAAAAAAAATCGAAAGAAATGATAATTTATCTACAGAAAAATATCTAAAAGAAATATAAATATATATATAGTCTATATGTTAGTTATAATAATTATTATTATTGTATTTAGCAATTGGAAAAAAAAAATTAATTGAAAAAAAAGAAAAAAAGAAAATTAAAATTCTTTAACTTTAAAGTTGATGAAGTTTCACACAGTAAAAAAAAAAAAAATGTACACAATTTATTTGCTTGAATTTCTTAACTTTGTAATATTATATGATGATTATTATTATCAATGTGGAGCAACACTTAGTGGGGGAATTTTCTTATTGTCTTTATCTAAGTTGAAGGTAAAAGCTATGATAAGTCTATATAAATAGTATGACGTTTATTTTATTGATGGCACAGGAAATTACATTTGCGGCAAAGTTTATATTTCTCTCTCTCACTGCCACTGCCGCTGCCGTTGTCGCTGTCAGTGTCGCTGCCACTTAATGCTTCATTATGCATATTTGCACTATCAGCAGCAACAACAACAACAACAACAACAACAACAACAATTACATTCGTCATGTTTATAGGCATGCAAGTATTTTATTTTTCCAATATCAACAGCAAAAGAAAGTTAAGCAACTGCTGCAATACACTTTGCTTTAAGTTCAAGAGTTACAGGCAGCACATATTGTACAAGTGTCTACAGCAGTCGCATATACCCCAAATATTAGCAGTGTATGCAGCATAAGGGACTTTTACTATGCCTACGTTATAAAAAGTTCGTTGACTTTTTTTTTAGTCATCGCTGTCAGCGACGTTTGTCGATGTTGTTGTCGTTAACATAGACACAAACCTGCAGCGAAAGAAGACAGGGGGAAAACATTTTGTGGTCGGCTGACTTTTAGTTGCTGCTGCTGTTTGTTTGTTGTTGTTGTTTATGTTTATTTGTTGCATTTTTGCGCGTGCTACGTGCCTTCAATAAATAAATTTTAACGTCAAAAAACAAAACAAAACAAAAAAATAAAAAAAAATTACAAACATTAGGCAAAATTTATTTGCAGCTCATTAGTTGTTGTTGTTGCTGTTGTTACTGCTGCTGTTGCTGCCTCTGCTGCTGCAAAAGGCGGAAAATTTTCTGTTATTATGCATTTTCATAGGCTGCGTATATTTTGCCACTGTGCGTGCGCTTAGCGAATTTTAATTAATTTTTTTTTCTATACACAACGTAAATTAATTTCAAATTTCCTAGCTAGTGCTGCAAGTGTTGTTGTTAGTTGCTGCCACTCTTTGTTGTTGTTGTTGTTGTTGTAGCATATGCAGGTTAAAACAGTTTATTGACTTCTGTCGCCCGCATTTGAAGTTAAAGTCATTAGTTAAGTTTTATTTTTATTTTTTTTGCCCATTTGCCAAATTTGCTTGCACAATATTTTTTTTTTTTTTTTCTAGAATTTTGTAGAATTTTGCTTAGCAAAGTTTGCAACCCATAATTGCGAAAATAAATAAATTTTGCCATTGCGCAGACGTAAAGCCAAAAAAAATGAACGAAATAATAATACAAAAAAAAAATAAATAAATAAAAAAAAAAAATCATAAGAAAAACTGAAATAATGAAACAAAAAAAATAAACAAAAAAAAAAATAAATAAAAAAAACATAAAAAAAATCATAAGAAAAAAAAAAACTGAAATAATAATACAAAAAAAATAATAAATAAATAAAAAAAAAAATAAAAATAAAAAAAAAATCATAAGAAAAACTGAAATAATAATACAAAAAAAAAAAATTAATTTAAAAAAAAATAGGAAAAACTGAAATAATAATACAAAAAAAAAAAATAAATAAATAAAAAAAAAATCATAAGAAATACTGAAATTTAATGTGAGCTGCGCAGAGCTGAGCTGAGCTGCTCTAAGCTAAACTAAAATTAAGCTAAGCTAAGCGCTGAGACTTTGATTGAATTTGTAGTTAGACTTGGACTCAGACTTGGACTCAGACTTGCACACAGGCATACAAAAAAACAACAACAAAAACAAAAACGTGAGCAGACCAAATATGTTTGTGAGCTGCGCAGCTGCTTAGCTTAACGCAGCCTTACGCCCCGCCCCGCCAAGCTTTATACGCTTCTTAGCTTAGCTTATGCGGGTTTCAACTTCTCCTACTACCACTCTCCTCTCCCCTGCCACTAAATTACGAATTATTGTGCAAAAGTTCGTCTCACTCATTGTGAATTAATAAAACCAACAACAACAATATTATGACATAAATATTGGCAAAAAATAAAAAAAAAAATAAAAAGCAATAACAAAAATAAGAGCATAACAATGCTGACTGTATGTCTATGTCTATGTGTGTGTGTGTTTGTGTGTGTTTCTGTGTGTTGTTGTTGTATTTGCTTATACGCCCATTGCAAGTTTTACAGCGCCCGCATTTAGCCAGCTTTATGCCCTGTGCGCCGCTAACCAAATGCCTAAAAAAAAAGTAAAGTTTAGTTTCTCATTCAATTTTTATACAGCAAAGTTTTTTTTTTTGGCATTTTTTTTACAGGTAAGCAGCTAGTCGTGCATGCTCATAAACTTCTTCACTTTTACTTGTTGTTTATTATTTTTTTTTTTTTTTGTAATTTTTTTTTAGCCTGCTTTTAAAGACTTTTGCGCTGTAACTGGACCTGGGCCTGGCATCTAACTAACTATCTAGCGGTCATTGCACCAGCGTATAACAACAACAACAACAACAACAACAATAACAACAGCAACAGCAGCAACAACAACAAAAGAAAAACCCGCACATTTGTCTACAATTAGCCCGCAGGCATCAAGCGCCCTAAGACTTGCCCTCGCTTTCGGTTTCAGTTTCAGTTTCAGTTTCTCGCTTCAAAGACTCAAAAATTATGTTTATCGATTGGCAAATCGATTTAACATAAATTTGCACCTTTCAATTGTTTATGTTTATGTTTTTTTATTTTGTATATATACAACTATGTTTAACACTCACGCTTGCCTATATATCTATATATTATACATATATCTTTATACAATAAAAATCTGTTGTCTTTGCGCGTATTTTTAACGCTGACGTTGTGCTGCTGTCTATGTCTATGTCTGCTATATTATATATATATATATATATAGTGGTTTACCTAGACCCAACTTAGGCATCTATTGAGACGTTGTCCAGTCATCTGTTTGCACGACCTTTGCAACGATCTGCTTTATTCAGTTATTATTATTATTATTAATAATATTTTCATATAAATATTTGCAACAATTGTTGATTTTTTTTTTCATTTTTTGTGACTGTCAGTTATAAGATTCGTCAAGTCCAAGTCCAAGTCGACAAAAAAAATAAACAATTTATATCAACTTTTGGAACATTTCCAAGTGAAATCTATGAAAGTTTGCTTTTCATTTGTTGCCTTGCCTTTGCCTTTGGCTTAGTATTTCATAGGCAATTTCTTAATGTTAATCTTAGCGTAAACAACAATTTGAAAGCTGTCATAGAAAATGTAAATAAAAATGTAAATTGATCAACAGACAAAATTGATAAATTTTTGCATTTTTTTTTTTAAATTTTTTATATAAATTTCAACTTTGTTTACAATTTTTTTTTTTTTGGTTATTTTTTTTTTTATTTTACTGTTGAAAATTTTTAAATTTATTTATTTGAAGCTGTCATAGAAAATGTATCAGCAGACAAAATTGATAAATTTCTGTATTATTTTTTATATATTTTTTTTTAAATTTTTTATATAAATTTCAACTTTGTTTACACTTTTTTTTTTTGGTTAATTTTTTTTTCTTTTTTTACTGTTAAAAATTTTCATATTTATTAACTGTAATTTATTTTTGTGCGCTACTGTTTATCTGTTTTTTTTTTTTTGCTAGAAAAATCTATGAAATCAACTGTGAAAATTGTAGATCTGCTGGCTTTTATATAGACTTTGTGATACGCTGTAAAAAATTACTTAAAAAAATATAAGCGCCTGCTGCAGAAATCGCAGTCTATATTTTCTACTAGAAATTCGCTAATTTTTTATTTATATAAATTTTGTATATATATTTTTTAAATATATATTAAAATATATATAAATATATATGCATAATGTCAACAGTTCTGACAACTTTAAGCGCTAAAATTTAATACAAAAAAATTTAGAAATAAATAAATAAATGCAAGTGTTTTTTTTTTTATAATTTTTTGTTTTTTTTTTTATATAAAAAATATTTTTATTTTGGATTTCATCATGAATATATATAATTGTATATGTATATATGTTTATCACAATAACTTAAGAATCTAGACAAGTATTAAAGACCTTCGTCAAGTCTTATATACAGCACAAAAAAGAAGAAGCATTAAATGAAGCATGAACTTAAACTAAATAATAAAAAAAAAAAACAAAAGAAGAAAAAAGAAAAAAAATAAACTGTATAAATATGAAAAAGACAGTTTTGCTTAATGAAATATGCATATAAATATATATCGATATTTATCGATATATATACATATATGTTATATATGTATGTGTGTTTCTATGTTTGTGTTTGTTAAAAGTTAAATGCTGCCTTTGTTTCTATTTTGGAAAGAAAAGCATGCGCCTTTGGCAACGCCGGTAAAAATCGTTAAATATATTAAAACGCCGACCAGCAGTACTACTCCAGTATTACTCCACTCTTGTGGAATATTACATGCCCTCACAGGTATCCATGCATGTTTTATAGCTAGGGAAATTATTTTCATTGCCATCGCAGCCACCAAATTTAAATTCTACACATTTTTTTAATTCAGGATCATAACGCCAGCGTGGTATTAATGCACGACAAACACCTTTACGTGCCGGCATCATACAGAATTGTTCTGGATGTGTATTACGTCCAGTATTGGCAACATCATCCAATGATATGGCATCAAAAAAATCACTAACATCATCATATAGATCCATGGGACGTGCTTCAATTAGTGTTACGCAGAGTAGCAATATGTATGCTAAGCTTAAAATGTTGATCAATTTTGATGTTAACATGTTTATGCTTGTCTTTTTTTTCTATTTGTTGTTGTTATTATTGCACTTAATAAACTTTGAACTTTTTTGTTTTGTCTTTTTGGTTTCTTTGCTTGTCACTTTCAACTTGGCAAACTGACGACTGGTGACTGGTGACTGGCAACTGTTGGAATGATTGCATTACAAGCATTGCTTTTGGTTTTTATACCTGGTGAATGTGACGTGACTGTTGGCTCGCTCGCACTGGCTCTGGCTTTGGCGATCGCAAAAAAAAAAATTGTTAAACTAGCAAAAGCGTCTTAACTCGATGATTATGCTCTTTGACTTTGCTCTTTAATAAGCATTTGTCAAGCGTTGCCAGATCAACAAACTTTTCAAATTTTCTCATCATCATTTTTTTCATCTCTGATTGTTAGTGAAGACAAGAACCAGTTGTGTTTTTTTGTAGCTTGCAAGCATTACTTGGCTAATAAAATAAACAATTTTATTGCTGTTGACTCATTTGAGAATTGTCTGTCTTTCAGTCTGTTGGACAGTCGTTACGTTACGTTACGGCATGAGGAACGTGCTGCCTGTGTTGCAAGTGGAAAGCAACAGTCAGCGACCAGTGGCATTAATTTGTGCAATTGCCTTTGGCTGCTATACAAGCGCACGCGGCAGTCAAGGAAACGCAGTGAAGGCTTTTGCTGTTGATAAGTAGAGGAAGTGAGAGACAGAGAGAGATAGAGAGAGAGTGAGAGAGAGAGAGAGAGAGGTAAAAGTCAGGTGTAAGCAGTCAGGTAACAGCTAAAAGCTAACAGCTAACAGGTAACAGCTACAAGGTAAGAGTCTAAGAGGCAAGTGGCAAGTGGCAAGAGGCGTGTGGCAAGTGGCAACTGTAACTGTTGTTGCTGATGTTGCGTCTGCATTTTGCTGCTTGTGGCCATGATAAAAATTGCATGAGCTTGCACTTGGCATTTTATGCTGCTTGCTGCTTGCTACTTGCAACTTGCTACTGTTGCTGCTACTGCTACTGCTGCTTGTGTTAGCAGACGTTCCCAAGTTGCAGTCAAATTTTCATTTTTCCGCTCACGTATTTCGATTAAATTCTCATTTTGGTCATAATTTTGCCGTTTTTACGTTTGCCTTCGCATTAAATTGCAACTTTTCACTCTCCCACACTCGCTCTCTCGCTCTCTCTCTCTCTCTCATATCTCTCTATCTCTTTCTGCTTTTTTGTTTTTTAGCAGTCTCTAGTCTGCGTTCTTTATGTGCGTAACAAAATCATCAAGTTTTGCTCAAAATACATTTGCAAAATTAAAAGTTGCTGCCTTTTATTTTTTTTTTATATTTTTATTTCTGCTGCTGTTGTTAACTTGCAGCAGCTTCGATTGTTTTAACTTATTGTTGTTGTTATTATTGTTGTTGTTGTTGGTGTAACGCAAGCACATACATAAATCAATTTGGCTTGCGCGACATACGCCGGTTAGTTGGCAACTTTTTATTATTGCTGCATAAATCCGTTAACAAAGCCCAAGCACCTGAGATTCAGCTACTGTTGCTGCTACTATTGCTGCTACTATTGCTGCTACTGTTGCTGCTGTTGCTGTCTTTGGCTAATTTTCCTGGCACGCACACATTGGCACGTCACATTGGCAAATTCCCCATGAGTATTGAACAGTTGGCAGTCACAGCAGGAGCTAGACCTACAGCAGCAGCAGCAGCAACAGCAACAGGAATTGTAGCTGCAAGCAAGCATAGCAGTTGCTGCTAAAGCTTAGCAATAAACTTTTGTTATGTGCGCGCGTAATAAATTGAAAAATAGTGCGCGCAACAGTGCAGTGCAATGCGACACATACATGACATACACACACACACACACACACACGTAAATACATTCAAACACTTGCAACTGTTGCACATGTTTTGCATATAAGAAATGCATATTGAGCGAGAGAGAGAGACAGCATTATAACTCAATGCTAGCTATTGCTTTTACACCTGCAGCGCAAAAGTATGCAACAGCTTGCAAAACAGCCACTGCAGTCAAAGCAAATGTTAAACATTTAAATGCTGCATACTTTTAAGCTGCAATTAGAAATAGAAAAACAAATATAATTGTAATTTCTAAATTAAAAATCAAATTATAATTATTTATATTTCATATAACAAAAGACAAAAACTAATTCAATATTGTGGCATTGTATCAAAAATTTTAACGTTTATTTTAATATTAAAATCGCAACGCATGGAATTTCAAACTAAACCGCAACGTCTGGCTAATCAGCACAGTGCAGAGTGTATACTGCACAGCATGCAGCTTTCAGCTCATACGTTTCGTTCAGTCAGTCGCTTGCTATTCATATTTCCATATAACGTTGTTGTTGTTGCTGCGTTGCTGCTGCTGCTATAAGCCATATTGCAATAATTTTGCTGCCGCAATGTAATTAAATTACTTAGCCGCTGCCCCAAGAGAACGAAATGCAGTGTGTGTGTGTGTGCAGAGCAAATCCTTTTAAAAGGCTGTAAACGCGCAAAATATCAATGAGTACTGGGGAACTGTTTGCTGTTGCTGGCACTGCTGCTGTTACTGGCTTTGGCAGCCATGTCAGCTCTTCAGCTCTGGCTCTGTGGCAGTGTCCATAGAGCCCTAGGCATATTTTGCAGCCAAAAGCCACCGCAATAACCGCTGTCAATATGCGGATTAACGCATCAATTACATGGTCAATGAAAGGGACGAATAACAGCAGCAACAGCAGCAGCAGCAGGAGAAGCTGAAAGAGAGTGTTGATGCCTTTAGGGCTGCAACAAGCTGCTGGCATATCGTGTTTATTAAATTTGTTCGTGTAAAAAAATGAAAGAGCGATAGAGTGTGAGAGAGAGAGAGAGACAGCGAGCATGTGTTGGACTGTTTGCATGCAACGCTTGTGTTTCGACTACAAAAATGTCATTTACGCTGTAATTTAATTAATTGCAAAATTTCACAATCAGCCAAACGGCCAAACGTCCAAAAACATAGCCCAAAACTAGTTGCCTGCAACAATTGAATTTCATAGCAGCGAGAATAAAACAATTTGAATTCCATTTTCATTTCATGCAGCTGACGATAGACATTCACATTTATGATGTCTACTCCAAAAAAAAAAAAAAAAATTAGTAATAAAATGATAAAAGTAAGAGAAATAGGAAGTGAAAGAGTTGGCATAAAAATAGGCAAAAACCCTTAACGCTAGTCAGTCAGTCCGTCAGTCAGGTCAGTGGCAACTAAATTAATTCGATAATTGACTTCCACTCTCTTGACTGCGTCGCATCGTTGCTTGCTGCTTGCTGCCTGCTGCTTTGTGTCCTTGTGTCCTTTTTACGTTATGCGTTTTGTCGCCCAGGCTCACTTGATGATCGCCTTGCCTTGCCTCTTGGCCGGCCATGGCCTTCAGTTTTTGGCTCGTTTATTTTTTATGTGCGGCGCACACAGAAAAAACATAAAAACGTCTGTTGCGTGTTGCATATGGAAAATTGCCAGCAGCGTCTAAGGGGGGGACCAAACATTCAAAGCAAATGGGCAAAGAAAGAGACAGACAGACAGACAGAGACAGAGACAGAGCCAAAGAAGTCGCAAAAGGAAATGTAGCAAGCTCGTAATGGTCTGACAGAGCCCAAAACACAAGCATCAAAATAACATGAACAGAACAGCAGCAGCAGCAGCAGAGAAAGAGTAGCCAGCATCAAGTAAGAAGGCAAGCACAAAAAAAAAATGTACAAAACTGAACTGAGCTGAGAAAGAAATGAGCTGTACAAGTTTTAGAGAGTCTAAGGGTAGAGTTTTAATAGTTGTGCAAGTGCATGTGATTGCTTTATGGGCTTTGGATGAACTTGCCAATGTTGGCACGTGCCACGTGCCGGATGCCATTTGGTATTTAGTTAATTATATGAAATTAGCTCGTTCTTGCTGCACAAATTGATTGCCAAGTTGTAACTTGCAATAAGTTGTTTACGTAAAGAGCAAAAAAAAAAAATAAATAAATAAATAAATAATTTTTATGATTTTTTTTTTTTTATAATTTTGCATTTTTTTTTAAAATTTTTAAAATTTTTATTTAAATTCTGCTGCCACAGCTTACAATAATTATAAATTCTTTTACAGTGAAAACTAAATTGCAATAAAATATTTAGCATACTTTTAGTATGCAAAAAATATATATTCAACATTTGCAATTTAAGCGCTGCGCTCGAAAGTATGCTTTAAGAAAAATAAAGAGAATGCATATGAGCAACATACAGTGAAACATTTTGCAAATTTTTTTTTTGTGCAATTTGAATTGTCAATGTATTTTGCAAATAGAATTTGTTTGCTTTTGTTCTTCTTCTTTCTTTTTTTTTTTTGCATCTCACATTTCGCTCAATTCTCTATATTCTTTTTTCGATAGAATTTTTGCCTGTTCTCATGTTTATTTAATTTGATCAATTGGCGCAGCGTGTCACATAAATTTGAACATTTTAAAAATGCACAAAAGACACTAAATTTACCGGTCGCTTGTTTGTTTGTTCATCTTGTCGCAGCAGGCAGACATACAAATGCCCAGAATAGAATAGACGACACTTGGACTGCTGACTGCTGCTATTGCTGCTCCTTGACCTGTCCACGTGGCACATACGTCTCAACACCTTTGGCAAATGAAAAGAAATTGCTGTCGATTCGATTGGACTGTGGATGCAGCAGCAACAGCAGTAGCTGGCCTTTGCTTTTGGGCTACCAATGCAATACACTTTTTATATGCAACAATTTGCCTGTGGCGCACGTGCGCTGCATCTATATATAGTTCAACATCATCAGGCAGAGAGAGAGAGAGAGAGAGAGAGAGAGAGACAGCCGCAGCCATATACTGTGGACAGGCTGCAACTGACAACATACTTCAATGCAATTGCATTTAAATCAGTTGTTCGTGCGTTTCATCTATCTCTCTCTCTCTCTCTCTCTGTGTGTGGGTGTCTCTCTGTCTGCCTCTTTATAAGTGTATGTGTATTTTTCTTTGTGTGAGGCTTTTGAGTCCTTCGTGTGTTGCCGCCGTTTGCGCTGCGCTCATAAATTATGCAAAATTTTTTGGAGTCAACATTATAGCGCACTGTATATATATGTGTATATGTGTGTGTGTGTGTTTGTGTGTGTGTCGGTTGGTTGTGCTCCATTTGTACATTTCGAGACCAATAAAATGAAACATTTCAAAGTAGTAAATATGCAACCCATCGACATTTTGGCTGTTGTCTGCGTCTGCGGCTCGTAAACTGTCCGCAACGTTTTCTGCAACGCTATGAGAACTGCAGATAAACAGACATAGAATATGAGCAAGAGAGAGAGAGTGAGTGAGAGAGAGAGAGAGTGAAAGAGAGAGAGAGTGAGATGATAGTATAGGTCGTTGAGCACGTTACACGAGTATATGCAAGGGGGGGGCGGGAGAGACAAAGAAGAACTGTTGAGCGATTTTCCCCTCAGTAATTTTCTCTATTTTCTCTATTTGCGCTTAATGAATTGCTTGTGTGCGGTTAGCTGCGCCCCCAAGCATTTTGAATATGCATAAGCAAAACACTATGGAAATGCATTTAACTAAGTTTTTTCCCGTTTTCCCGTTTTCGCCTTCAACTTTTTTTTTTTTTTTTAGATATTTTTTCTTTTTTTTTGTTGCTACCCAACGGCAACGAAATGCAACAAAAGTTTTTTTTTTTTTTTGTTTCGTTGTAACATAATATTTTACTCAAAGCGCACAAGAATATATATATAAAAAAAAAAGCAAAAACAACAACAAAAAATGTTTGAAAATTGTGTGTGTGTGGGAGAGAAAAAAACAAAAGACTGAGAATAGCCGTAGCCCTCGTAGTCGTAGCCCCCGTAGTTGTAGCCGTTGTAGCAGTGAAGTAAGAATAGAAAAACAAACGAAATGGCTCGTGCCATGTCATGTTTTTTGATGCACGCCTCGCGCTGCTGCTGCTTTGCTGTTACTAGTGTCCAGTATCCTGTATATCCTGTATATCCTTTTTCATTTTGTCGTGTCGTTCAGCACAGTTTTTCTTGTTTTTTTTTTGTATTTTTTGTGTAGTTTTTACTGCTACTCGTCCCTCGGCAGCCGTCGACAAGGCAAAAGTATTGAGGCATAAGTAAAAATTGCTGTACCATTTGCTCAAAAACTGCTGCCGAGTTGACGATGTGGAAAACTGCCAAACTGAAAAACTGCAAAAAACTGAAAAATGGGCAAAACAGTTATGAGACATGAAGATGATGCTGCACCCAAAACTCCGCGCTACAACTTCAAACTTAAAGCTTAAGACAATGTTAGACCATTATGTACGTTACAGATATTAAAGTGCCAATTGTCATCGTCTAATGTAAAATTTCATTTAAATCAACAATTTAAATTTTCAACTGCGCGCAAAAGTAGGCAATATTTTCTTTTAGCAAGTATAAAAATTGCCTTTTGCCTTTGCGTATTTGAATGAAGTTTCCTTTGGGGAATATATATGTATGTATGTATTCTACGTACTCTTCTCTTTCCACAGGGCATATGTGTAAGTGTCGACAATAGTTTACTTAATTTTGATAGCATTGTTCAATGGATTGGCGCTTCAGTCAAGCTGCAAAAAACTTTTAATCAAATGCGCTCGCTAATTACATTAGTTTTGCCAGTCAGTCTAAAGTGTTTGTTGTTGTTTTCGTTTTCGTTGTTGTTGTTGTTGCCTGCATATTTGATTATTTTCAATTATTTCGAAGCGCGTGCATTGTGCTGACTTTGGCATTGACAAAAACACACATACACACACACACGTACATTTATGTAAAGAGAAAGAGAGAAAAGAGATAACACACACATGCAGACAGTCAGACGGAAATAGGAAATGTTATTGTCGTTGCGCGCATACGCCCCCCGCGTCTCTCTCTCTGCACACTGTTGAGCAAAAGTTTTGGCATAAAACAAAAATGTGATTTACATGGGGAAACGTAGCGCACAATGCTTGATGTGTGTGTGTGTGTGTGTGGGCGAAAGTGTATGTGTCTGTGTTGTGTATTGGCGCAACAAAAGAACATTTCATGTTAAACAGTTGGCATCGGCTGTCGGAAGCCGCCGTGCAAAACTTACCACAATGCAGCAGCAGCAGCAACAGCAACAGCAGCTCGAGCTCGAGCTCACTTGCTTGCTCTTATCAGTTGTTGTCAAAAGTTATGTGGCAGCCACAATGTAGCTGCGTCAGGCACCTGTTGCCAACTTAATGAAAACTCAATCGAGGCAACTTTTCAATTGAATTCGTTATGCGACTTGACTTTTATAGCAAAAACAACTACAACTACAACAACTACAATAATAACAACAAATTTTACATTCATATTTATTTTTCCCCATTTAAAAATTATATTTTATATACATGAATTGATGACGATGATCTTTCTGCAACTTTGGTGGACTCTGATGGTGTTGACTGGCAGCTCCTCAACCTCTAGCACAATGACACAACAATCGCCGCCCACTGAGCAGCAAGCTAACGAAAAGTTACATAACTTTCATCAGGCTGTAAATGAGGCAAAGGAACAGCAGCTACACGATATACACTCGCACTATGGCAAACTGCAGACTGCTGAGCTATATAGACATAGACGCAATAGCATTGATGAGCTGCTGGCAAGCTTTGCTCAGCCAGAGCAGCGGCAATCAGTGAATAAAGAGTTACAGCAAGCAGCTGATGATTGGTTTAGAGATTTTGAAGGTGGCATTATGCGAGTTAAATCAGCAGCTCCAAATGCAGCGGCAGCTGCTGCCACAGATAGAGTTAAGATTCGTTCCTATAGCAACGCTAATGATAAAATGCTGGAAAGCAACTACAAGGAATTTATAGATATGCCAGAAGAAAAGCAGCAGCAGCTGAACAATAAGTTAAAGCACATGCAACAGTTGTTGCACAAACAGCAGGCAAAAGCTCAACTCAATATGGACAACAGTAAAAACTTAGATTTGACCGACTTTGCTGACAAGGCCAAGCCCGTTGGCATCTATGAGAAAACCTTGTCACATACAAATCCCAATATGTCGCATGAAGCAAACTATAAACTATCCAAGATTGAACAGGAGGCAGCCGAACGTATATACAATATGAAATATCCAAATGTACAGCGACGAAATTCATTGATAGCCTTCAATCCCATGGATGAGATTAAGCTAAAGACAAGTTATCGTCTGATGCGTAAAGGATTTGGTCCATTGTTACCCAGTAATACGCTTGGAGAATCCAGCCGGGAAGACTATGTGAAGCGTAGGCAACGCATGATGCAAAGACAGCGTGAACGACAAGAATATCAACAGCAGGAGCAGCAGCAGGAACAACAGCAGGAACAACAACAGGAACAACAGCAGGAACAACAACAGGAACAACAACAGGAACAACAACAGGAACAACAGCAGGAACAACAACAGGGACAACAGCAGGAACAACAGCAGGAAGATCAGTTACAGCAACTGCAGCCTGAGAATTTCTTGGACACGCCACTGAGCTACGACTATCATCTGCCGCAGTTTCATGCTCTCAGTCAACGCAACTTGCCGAATATGCGGGATTATGTGCAAGCAGAAAGAGTTAAGCGGCAACAGTCGTCGGAGCAACGTGAAACTGAACTCCAAAAGCAGCAGGAAAGCAACAAGATAAAATTGGAGGCTGATGGCAAGGAGCAGGACAAGTCAACAGCTGAAGAGCAGCCTAAAATAGATGAAACTGTAGCTGCAGTCGAAGCCTCAGTTAATTCCAAAGACAATGCCGCAGCCGAAGCAGCCGCTGTGTCCTTGGACAAGTCTGTTAGCCAGACTACAGGTGAAGCTCTCGCTGTATCATCTATTGAAAGTTCAGGTGAAGCTTCTGCTGTTAAATCTGAGCAGCTGGAAAATACTCTCTCGCAACCCAAAATTCGTGCAGTAGTTGAAGTAAAGCAACAAGCGGATGCCGAGGTTCCTATGGAACAAAAGCAGTTGCAGGACAAGCCAAAGGCAGTGCAGGAAAACCAAGCCTTGCCTGAGCTAGAGGCAAAAGTCACGAGCAACAATCAATCGCATGCTGATGCAGTTGTCAAACTGTTGGCCAAACAAATCTCCAAACAGGACAAGGAACGCAACAAGCGTAACATTAAACGTTGGGCCTGGTATCGTTTTCATCGTCAGAAGAACAATCGAGCGCTTGGAAGTGGAGTGAAAGATACGCAGCAACATAAGCGACGTTGCAGACGCTCCTCGGACTTGCCACAAGCCGTGGCACAGTCTCAAGAGTCTAGACAGACGCGCTTTAAACTATTGGATGATTTTGAGGATCACAATGGAAATCGTGTGAATTTTGGCAACTTGGGCAATGGCATGTTAACATTGGATGCCAAGAATGAAGATGATGGCGATGATGATGAGGAATCCTTTCGTTATCCAAGACATAAGCTAGACAGAGCAAGTTCTGTTGCTGTCAGTGATGCAAATACTTTTGCTGACTCACGCTATGAGCTGCCAGTGTTTGCCAGTTCAGCACAACAGCAGCAGCAGCAACAGGAATTGTATATGCAACAGTTGAAACAGCAGCCTCAACAGCAGCCAAACAGCTTTAATTTGACGCATTTCCTCACATCATTGAATCCTTGCCCGCCTCAATATACACTAGCGGCAACAGCTGCAACTACGGCAACAACAGGGGCAACAAGAGCTACAACAACTACGACAGCTGCTGCTACCAGCTATATCACAACAATGAATCCTAATTGCGTGCCCATAACAACAGTACATCCTTTGACCTCTACTCGTTGTCCTGCTGCAGTCAAGCTTAAGCTTTCGCTGAATGGCGAATTATGCAGCGATCCAAAGACAAAGCATTACTTTGGCAATGCTTCAATCTTAGTGCAGCCGAATAAGCTAGCTGATAATTACAACGATTTGCAGGATGCTTTAGATGGGGAGTCATTGCTGGATGTGGAGCAACGTATTGTTAGGAATTCAAATCATAGTCAATCGCATAAGCATCGTAAAAAACAGCATGAGAAGCAGTCACAAAAGGAAGAGCAAAAACTACAGAAAAATAGCTTTAAAAAGCAGCCGAGAAAGAAGCCCAAAGAGGAAAAGAAAAAGCCAAAGAGCAATAAAAAAAACGAGCCAAAGAAAAGGTAAGTTTTTCTTCTACTCTTTCTTACTTTCTACTTTCTAATCTAAACTTATACCTTGTAGCACTGCTATGCCATTGCATAAGATCCATAGGGTTGAGCAGAAGATTTCGGATAGCTATGACAAACTGTTGAGTGGCCAAGCATCTGAGGATATTGTCACTGCTGTCTTTGATATGGTTAGCAATGATCCTTCAATGGATCCTTTACTCTCGGTGCTTGCACGTAATCGAAAGAAGGCAAAGCAGGAATCTAGAATTTTTTATCAAATACGCAACGATCACACTGAGACACGTCTGCAGCAGGCTGAAGAAATGTTACATATGACCATGGATGCGATAAGTGATATTATCGATAAACAGATGCAACAACGTTCCTGTCTACCATTGCGTCCCGATTTAGTAGAATTCTACGAGTTGATTGTAAAAACAATGGAAGAACAGCAAAAAACGCGTGAGAAACGTGATGCGAAATTAAATTTATTCGCTGATTCTGAGAATTTACAGAATATGCCAAACCTTAATGCAGATAATATTGATGAGAAGTTACGCATTGTAAAGAAATTGCTGCATCAATACGATGAACTGTCATTGGAGCAACAACGTAATGCTGCTCATGTACGTGATGAGCTGCTCATGGATCTTATTTATTTGCGTAAATTGGCCGACACAGTGGAACGTAATCAGCGAACTGCACAATTGCAGAGTATTTTTAAGTCGAGCAATGTTAATGCAAATATTGAGCCATCACTTTATGGCGACTATACGCCACGCTTCATTAAGCTGCTAAAGACAGCGGAGATTTACAGGGAGATGGGCGAACAGCAGGCCAAGGCTTACATTGGAAGTTGAATTTTGAGCAGGAATTTCTTTAATTTTTATTTTTAATTTTATTTAATAATTTTATATAAATATTTGTTTATATTTTATAATAAATTCTGATTTTTTATCGATAGTGCATTGAATTTAATTTCACAAATTTAAAGTAATTGAAAATATTTTTGAGCTATAATTATAATTCTAATACAAAAATGGATAATTTTGAAGCTATTTGGGCCGAAATGATGGAGCTTAGAAAGAAGATCAATAATAAAGGTGAACAGCTGAAGATATACAAAGTAGAAGGAGAACAACGTCTCAAAGTGTTGCGACAGACACGACAGGAGTTGCTTGCATATTTGAAAGCTTTAATTCATGCCAAGCTGAAAAGGAGCAAGATAAATAAAAAGAATCCTGGCAGATTATTGAAATATCGTCGTTTGTTGCGTGGTTGGAAGGTTTATCTACGAAAACAGGAGAAGCAAATGAAGAAACTGATAGCTAAAGAGAAATTATATGATAAGCAGTTACATAATATGTTCAATGAATTGCGAATTGTACCGGACGCTATGTTGGCAAAATTATTTCAAAAATTTCAGACCACTATATCGAGTGTAAAATTTCTACGTAATTCTGGTGTACATGCAAAAGAACATATACAAGATTGTAAAATGGAAGTTGAGAAAATAAAAAAATATTTAATGAAAAGAAAACATCATCATCGCGGAAAAAAAAGCAATAAGAAATATCCTGAAACATTTAGTCAATTATCAAATATTTGGCAAACGTTTGCCCCCAAAAAAAAACCAAGTCATAAATCTCGTAAAATCCACAGAAAAAGAGCAGCCAAGATGCCAACTCTTAGTTTAGATTATTTACGAGGAATTTTTAATATGAAACGCCCATCGAAGCATATATCAAATAAAACTTATAAACCTGCTAAAATTCCAAAACATATTAATCCATTGGATATAGATAATCGTATGTCGAAATTGATGAAAAACGTATTGCCAAATAAGAAACGAAAAAGTGGAACGGATATAAAAGCTGAACATTGGGAACATCATCCTACGAGAAAATCATATACAAATGCAGAATTACAAAGATTCTATAATGAAATGGAAGATCAAATAGGAGCAGCACATGAGAAACCTAATAGAACTAGTTTGTGGAAGAAAAGGATGCAAAGTATATCAAAGAAATTTGAAAAAGAAATACATGTTGGATCAATATCATCTATATTGTCATTACCATGGTCCGACTCGGCATTAAATTCAGCACCAAAAAGAAAATCATATCGATATAATTCTGCTACTACTGATCGATCAACTGAATCCAATGCGGTAAAAACTTCACATAAAACTAAAGAGAAATGGAGACCATCTATCATACATCATACTCCCATTAAACAATATCGTAAACAATCGATAGATCAATTGTCAACATTATCATCAACAAGCACAGCTACTGAACATTCAAATCGTAAAAGAAAATCAACTATAACCTATAGGCGCAAGAAAGACCATAAACCATTGATAGATCAAATGTCAACATTATCATCAACAAGCACAATTCCTGAACATTCAAATCGAAAAAGTTTCCGTAAAAGAAAATCAACTATAAGGCGCAAGAAAGATCTACAAAATGTTTTAAAAGGATTAACGGGTGAAAGGAAAGATGTTTTAGATGAAATATTAAGCGAAATGTATGAGAACGATAGAGCCAACGTAGAATTAGATAAATCCACAACAGTCGAAAATGAGACTGGCGAAGAGAATACTACAATTCATGATCTTACAAGTATTGAATCAAATCCTGTCGTTGAACTAAATAAACTTATGTCACATAAATATGTGGAAGGTGAATTACAATCCCGATATTTAGAAAAAAGTGATTGGAAATTTGATCGTAATTTATCGATCTCAAAAGGTACCAAAACTTTTGATAAAAATGATATTGATACATTGATGAAGAAAACACAAAGTAAATATCATGATTTACAGAAATTATTACAGAATGTTATAATAGGACCCACAGCGCTCGATGTATTATCTGATAAATCAAGAATTGTATCAACTATTGCCAAACATCGTATGTGGCAGAATATGTTAGAGGTGCAACAGAGAATGATTGATAGCGGTATGCCAAAGGGTGCTATATTTAATGTGTTAAAAAAACAATATTTGCAATATATACAAGATATTACAAATAATGCTATTAAAATGGGTGCTGCAACATTACAGGATCCCGAATACAACAGTCCCGATGATTCATTTGATGATGAGGAGGAAATGAAACCTTTAAAAATGAAATATGCTTTATCTAATATGTTTGATGTACATAAAGAGGATTCTCTACAATCCTTGGAGACATTGCTCGATCAAAAATTAAAACAAATGGAGGAACGTTATATGGATTCAAATATCCAAAGTATCTTTGAGGCACATGCACAACATTTTGAGGCTCAAACAAAGTCACCGTTAATGATGAAATTGTATGAGCAACGGCAAGCGGAGGAGCAACAATTGGCCCAAGCACAAGCAGAGGCCAAACGTTTAGCTCGTCAGCTGGCAAAGGAACGTAATAAATATTGTACATCGCGTCTTTATTATGCGCCACGTAAAACGAGTCGACAAAAATTGATTGAACACTTCGTGAAAAAAGTTCCGAGTGAAGTGATGGATAATACGTATCCAAAGTGTACACGTTGTGGCATACAGTTGCCCGACTTGTATGCAACATGGAGCGAATCTACATACAATGACGTACAACTATCGCGTAGTGAAATTGTAGCTTGTGTAAAAAATCAAGCGATAGTCGATTGTACAAAAGATATTTGTCATAATTGCGGTTTTGTGCATGATCAGCATAGTTTTTGTCCCATGTTACAGGCCGATGGTGGCAATACAAATGCATTGCAACATTTGCGACTCATTAAACAATTTGCACGTTATGCTCCACAGCAATTGTTGAAGATTTATCAATCGAATGAAAGTAAAAAAACTATTAGTAGCAGCAGTATCTGTGGCATTAGCAATAGTTGTAGAATTTGCAACAAAATAGGGCTATAACTATTGCTACTGCCACAGCTGCTGCTGCTGCTGCTGTTGCTGGCAAATGAAACATTTTGTTTAAGTGCAAAATAAATTCAAGTAATGAGTTTGCAGCGTTTATATGGCCAAAGTGTTGCAGACATTGCACATACGCAGCGTGGGCTTGTGCCAAGTCAAGCTCTGTGCGAAGGGTGTTAAATGCTCGCCAAGTTTCATAAAATATGCAAAAGCCAAACACACACACATATGTTGTACTATGTGCCTTGGGGGGCTTTTAATACACTTGCTGCTGGCGGGCTGTGTGCGCGCTGCTGCCTTATGGCGTATGCAACGAATTTTTTCGGCCAAGTTCTTAAGTCAAGCGGCTGTAATGGAATTTTATTGCAGCACTCGCATTCTGTTTGCGCAGGCGAAACATGTACCAGACATTTTCATAAACGTTTTCTCACAGCCAAAAACCAACAAAAAAAAAATACCAAGGCAAGAAGTACTTGGCCAAAAAAGAAGTAGCAGAAGAAGAAGTAAGCAGTTCTGCTCATTGATTTAATTTTGCCTTAAGTTTTCTTTCCACTGCGTTCTTAAAGTCGAACAAAACTGTCGAAAGCATCGCAATATAAATGCTAAAGCTGAAAATTGATGCCTTGTGATCAATCATTTAGTTGGCAAAAGCTTTCTATTTTCTACTGGCCAGCCAGCAGGCGACCACTTGCTCGCTCTGGCGGCACTTTCATTTTGGCCAGCAGCTATAGTCGACACGATACCAATCGACAACCCAAAGATTCCAGCCCCTCAACTCTCCTCCCGCTGAACAAGCTACGCAGATTGGCAACGTAAGTTGAGACGTTTTCATTTGCATTCATGCGCCAAGAGCAGCTATAAGAAACTGTAACTGTTTTTGATTGATTGTATGCGACTAGCAGATACACTCTATAAACTGTTTCACTGCTAAGCTTATAAATAATCGTTGCTACGCTTTCAATATATACTAAAAAAATAAATGAAATAAAATTTAAAAATCATTTTTACTTTACATTTGATAATTTTGTAGTGTAAGCTAAGCGAACGCATATGCTGACTGCAGTTTTTGAACATCGTCATGCTGCTCAATTTGCGCTGACTGGCTTGTTTGCTCATGACACGCGCCGCAGCCTCATGAAAGCAATACGAAGCGAAAAAGAGATGCGCGAACGAACATCGCCGCCAGTAGCCTGAAGGCAGGCACCCAGGACACTGTCTAGGACACTATGACTAGAACTTGAAATTGAACTGGCAGTCAGAGGAGGAGTACTAGCAGTGGCAGTAACAGTCAGAGAAGATTCGTGAATCGCTATGCTGGCATTGTCCAGCTTTGGCATTTTCACTCATTTCTCTTGCACATTTCACAGCTCGGTTGCGGCTTTTGTAATTTTGCTGCTGCTTGACGCTGCTCGTTGCGCTTTTCTCTTCTCTTCTCATTTTTTTATTTTTTTTTTTTTTATTTTTTTGCGCATAAGTCATTTGTGATTTAAGTCTTTTGGCTTGTCAAAACAAATGAAATGAAGCGTTGAAATAACTGACAACTTACCAAAATGCTTAAAATGCCCAACGGCAAAGCAATGGCTATGGCTATGTAATAACAACAACAATGACAATAGCTTGACAGCAACAACAACAACAAGAACAAGAAGAAGAACAATTGTTAGATTAATGCATTGTTCATGGCATGTTCTAGTCCGGGTAATTGCATTTTATTAGCGCTTATATCCCTGATCCATCGTCCATCGTCCGTTGTCCGTCGACAGTCATTGTCAATCGCATTGTCATGTTTTCAGTCCAAATTTAATTAATTTTGATTCAACGTTTACAGCTTACTCTCTCTCTATCTCTCTCTCTCTCTCTCTGTGTCTGTTGTGCAACACATGTAGACACTTAATAAAGTGCCTCAGTTTATTATAAAGCTACAAGGCAAACACTGTTTAGTAGCCACAACAGCAGCATATAGTAAGACTCTAAGAGAGAGAGAGAGAGAGAGAGAGAGGAAGAAAGACTCAGGTGTAAGCATTGCTTGCACTAAGTATTCATAAAATTGCTTTGCTTAGAAAAAAAAACCCCCAAAAAAAAAGAAGAAAATTTGATAAATTTGCCGGATTTCTTAAGCTTAATTGAAAAAAAGAAAAGAAAAAGAATTACAAAAAAAAAAAAAACGATTTTTAGCTTGATTTAGCAAAAATTTATCATATTTTTTTTTTAATGCTATTAAGTGAATTTCGTATTTTTTTTAATAAGCTTTCATATATTAAAAGAAAAGCTTTGTAAGTAGATTAAAGCTTTTGCAGTGCAGCTTTAAGCTAGTATTATTTCTCTCTCTCTCTCTCTCTCTCTGTATGTTGAATCTTAGTTAGAGTTAAAGTTTTGTGCAGCTTGAGAAAATACTTACGATAACTGCAATTTGCACTTAACCCTTGCCAGTCAAAACTGCTTGTGGCTTTATTCTAGGCAAAGCGTTGCTTGCTCCCTTGGACAATTAAAGCAGCAGCACACACACACACACACACACATAGATAGATAGATAGATAGATAGCTAACCACTCAAACCACTCGAAAAGTTGTCCGCAAAGTGCGAATGCATAATTAATTCCAATTATGAGTTTACCCAACAACATTGGCAACATTGGCACTTGCCACAGCTCGCTCAGAACTCGAGACGTCACACACACACACACAAGATGTATATGTCTAAGGGGCCAGCCGAGAGCATGTAGCAAGCGGGAGTTACAAAGAGATAGAGAGAGAGAGAGGGAGAGATACTCTAAAGACTTATCAGCGCATCGACAGCAACATCAGAGCTTCTGGCTGAACTTTTGGCGATGTTGTCGTCAACCCTATGTGTGACTGTTGCTCTTCTTGTTGCTGGCTGCTTTTGCTGCTTGTTGCATAGTTTGAGTATGGCAAGTGCTTGGCATGTTTAAACACATGCTTAAGTGTCATTTAGACAGTTATCCGCTTGGCAGCAGCAGCAGTTGGAACAAGCCAACGGTAAGGCACATTTAGCCAGACAATTGATGATACTGTGATAAGTATAAGGAACATTATTTCTTGCGCAGCGTTTTACATTTTTTTCTTCTTCTCTTCTTGCTTCAATTACAAAATTTAACAAAAATGCAATATCAATAAGATTTTATGGTTTTTGACTGCCAAGGGGTGGGGGGAGGGGAGGCGTTTGCCAGCTTGATGTGCGTTTAGCAAAAGAGCAGCAGTAGGATGTAGGAAGAGGAGTAGCAAGTGCTTCTCTGTCTAAGTGTGTTGCAAAACCTTCAAAGCAGCCTTCACTCTAAGCGGAAATGCATTTTGTTGTTGTTGTTGCTGCTGCTGCTGCTGCTGTTTGGAGTGTGTTGGCATCGCGTCGCGTCTGCCAAAGACTCAAGTGTTTTAATGGATTTTGAACATGCATAGAAGCTTGTTCATTTACTCTTGCCACGCCCCCTTCATACACATACATTTTTATTCTTTTCTATATATAATGAACTTTTGCAAAAGAATTGAAGAAATGTCAAGTCTATGACAACTACAACAATAATAACAACGGCAACAACAACAACAACAACAACTAAAAAAAAACACATGCAGCACACGCATCAATCATGCAACATTGTATGGTCTTAAGGCAAGCAGCAGCTTCAACTGAAGCTACATCTATATCTACACAGTTTCAGCTACAGTTCATAAAAGATAATAAGCCTTAAGCTTTGCCGCATGCCACTCAAACTTAAGGCACTCGCCATTTGTGCCACCAGCTGATGCCATGCCTCTTACAGCAAACAAAAGCCTATAAATTTTTAGATTATTTGCATATTGCGTCGAGCACTTGGCTTCGGCTTTTCTCCAGTTTTTTTTCCCCCTTCTCCTTCTTCTTCTTTTGCTTTTCTTATTTTCTTTTTGTATTTTGTTTTTCTTTGTATTTTTTTTTTTCGTTTGGCAAATTGAATTTGCCGTCGCCGTCGCCATCGTCGTTGCGCTTATTCTTTGTTTTTCCTGCTCAAACTAATGTAAATCAAGCGACATTAAACGCACAATGCACACAATAATAAATATGACAGGACTACGACACGACCATGCCCCCCATACGCCCACTCTCGTCCCATACGCCGCCGCCTTCACACGGTAAGCAACAGTAGCGATTTATTTTTAGCACACAGACAGGAATTTGTTTTTAGTATAAAACATAAAATTAATATTTGTCGCTGTTGCAGCTGCGCAAAAAAAATACAACTAAGAAAGTTATAGTCGAGTATGCTCGACTATATAATACTCGGTGACCAAAGTTATATTAAGTATAATTAAAAAAAAAAAATTAAAAAACAAAATCGCCTCGAGAATCGAACCGCGGACCTCATGCACGCGAGTTCAACACTCTAACCACTGAGCCACGCTCTTCACAAGTGTGAGAAACACTGAGTAAATGTTGCCGTTGTATGGGGTGAGAACAGCAAGCAAGCGTGAGCGCCTCTCAACTTTTTGGTATTTGAAATGTGTATAACTTCCATGTTTATTATCCGATCTGTACCAAATTTTTACACAACGTCCACTGTTGATCCAGAGTCAGAATATACATACATACATATATACTTTATGGGGTCGGCCACGCCTCCTTACGGGTGTTACATACATTTGCTGCTGTCACTAACTCAATATACTCTTGCTACCGAGTATAAAAACTGCCATGATAATGCAAAGGTGGCAGGGGGAGAGGAGGGAGAATATGGCACGTGGCCTGCGTCTAGACCTTTCTTTGCCAGGCAGAAGTTAAATCAGTTTTCTTATGACACGGATTTGCCAAAGCAGGCAACAGCAAGACAATATTTAGTTAGTTGCACTTACCTCAGTTAGTCTTTAGAGATTTATGCCATGTTTTAGTGCTAATTCAATTTATTATTATTTTTTAGTTTTATTTATTTTTGCAGCTGCTTTTATTTTATTTTACTTACACTTCACTTTATTTTAATGCAAAACTATAATTTGATGTTGGCAATGCTTTGTAAGCAGCTGATCAACAGCAGCACCAGCATCAGGCATTGCCAGATCAATTTATAAATTTATTGCAAAATTTACAATGCAAATTAAAAGTGAATTATACAAAATAGACATAAACATATCAAATAACCGCATGATAATCGATAATTGAATTATCAGACTGTCATCCAGTTAATCGAATAACCAAAAGTGAAACTCGATTGTGCGATTAACGTGTGGACAACGGACGGGATGGCTTGCTGGCTCGCTGGCTGCCTCATCGGGACAATCAACACTTTGCCTCATGGCAGGCAGGCGGCAGGCAAAACATTTTAATTTATGCGCCTGCAGCCACGACGAGTTACAGCAGAGCAGCAGGATTACAGGCGACAGGCAGCATGCAGCAGCGTCGGTGGTCGGTCAACAGGCATTCATGATGGGAACATGGGCCAAGTTTTGCAGTGCCGCCTCTGCTCTGTTGTAAATTGCCTTAAATCATTTTTAATGAAATTTTGCATGAAACACAAGCGAACACTGTCGCGGCTAATCTACATACATATACGATGCATACATATGTAAGTACGTGTGAGAGAGAGAGAGACAGAGAGATATGTGTGTGTTTGTTGTTATTGCTGCTGTCAGCTATATGTGACACGCTGTGCTGCGTGGCTGTGTGGCTGTAAACGCATAATTGGGTTGTTGGGCAAGTTGTCAATGGATTGAACCACGTCGAAAGGCAACTTGATGATAAATGAGACATTTGCTCAGTAATTTAAGCATCATTTCAATAACCACCACACCAGCAGCAGCAGCAGTATAAGAGAATAGAAAAGTAGAATGAGAGAGCAGCGAGGTCAGCTGGTAACAACTGGTCGTTGAGCTGCTGCTGCTGCTGCTGCCGCTGCTGTTGCTGGTGGTGTAAAACTAAAGCCAGAGAGAGATTTGTGTAACTAAATACTCATTACATAAGTTGTGTATAAAGAGATGAAGGAGAGTGAGAGCAAGAGAGTGCGGCAGTTTGTTGATAGTTGAGGGAGGGAGGGAAAAAAGAAGCTTGGCAAACAGAATTTCTAGCTAAAAATATGCTGATGCTCCCGACAACTAAGCAAATTTTTGTGAGCGTGAGTGAGAGCGTGTGTGTGTGTGAGTGCGTATGTGTGTGTGTGCGTGCGTGTGCGAGTGTATGCGCTAGTTAAGCCAAAGGCAAATATTGACAGGCAAAGTCAAATGTAAAAGTAATAGTAGAAACAGAATGAGTGCGGGAGTGAGTGAGAGAGAGAGAGAGAGAGGGAGTGAGAGAGTGTCTGTGGGGTGCAAGCGGAAAGGAAGCATTTAAAGTAATCGAGTGTTAAAAACGGCAAACGCAGCCAAACATTGGACAAGGCAAAAGGCAAACAAAGGCGTATGCCGTCGCTCTTTTTCCCTTACTTCCCTCCTCTTCCCCATCCCTTACCCCAACTAAACGCTTTTTGCTTGCCGTACGCAAATATTTAGTTGCTCATAAATTACAAGTGTTGTATATGTATGCGTGTACGTGTGTGTGTGTGTGTGCGTGACATTAGAATCACACTTTAATGCCTCATTAAAATCTGCACAGAGGCAAATAAATTCAAGCTGACGTGCAGCGAAAAATTAGACGCGACCTGCGGCAGCCAAAAAAAAAAAAAAAACTCATAAAAATCTTAACTTTTCACATAAAATCAATTGCTGCCTTAACTCACACTGTGGCGGCGACATTGTGGCAGCTGCAGGAGTAAAGAGAGAAATCATTTTGGCCTAAAGGCTATGTTCCGGCTGTCAAGTTGGCAACCCTCCTCAGCGCAGCACAGCTCAAGCTTTGCAATGTTTTTGCGCGCTTTGCTTTACATTTAGCCTCGTACTGCTCAGTTTTTGGTTTATTAAATTACAAATAAATAATGAGACTGATGGCAGGCCAAACTGTTGACTGGCAGGCAGGACTAACAGGACGACTGGCTGACTTCAAGCCTTCAAGCCATCCTTGACTGCCTGCCTTGCCTTGCCTGCCTGCAGTTATTAAAAACTTTACAAAAACAATTAACACAGTCACAGTCACAGTCACAAGTTATTGAAGCCAAACTCAAGGCATGTGGCATGGTACGGGGAAGGCAGCATTTATTTCCGCAAAATATTTTAGCGTATTTTAAAGTAACAAATTTTTGACAAATTTTTAAGTGTTTTTTGTTTTTGTTGTTGCTTTTTTTTCTGCTGGCTGGCTGGCTGTTTTTTTTTTTTTTTTTTTTTTTTTTTTTTTCAAGGATGGCTTGAAGGCTTGAAGTCAGCCAGTCGTCCTGTTAGTCCTGCCTGCCAGTCAACAGTTTGGCCTGCCATCAGTCTCATTATTTATTTGTAATTTAATAAACCAAAAACTGAGCAGTACGAGGCTAAATGTAAAGCAAAGCGCGCAAAAACATTGCAAAGCTTGAGCTGTGCTGCGCTGAGGAGGGTTGCCAACTTGACAGCCGGAACATAGCCTTTAGGCCAAAATGATTTCTCTCTTTACTCCTGCAGCTGCCACAATGTCGCCGCCACAGTGTGAGTTAAGGCAGCAATTGATTTTATGTGAAAAGTTAAGATTTTTATGAGTTTTTTTTTTTTTTTTTTTTTGGCTGCCGCAGGTCGCGTCTAATTTTTCGCTGCACGTCAGCTTGAATTTATTTGCCTCTGTGCAGATTTTAATGAGGCATTAAAGTGTGATTCTAATGTCACGCACACACACACACACGTACACGCATACATATACAACACTTGTAATTTATGAGCAACTAAATATTTGCGTACGGCAAGCAAAAAGCGTTTAGTTGGGGTAAGGGATGGGGAAGAGGAGGGAAGTAAGGGGAAAAGAGCGACGGCATACGCCTTTGTTTGCCTTTTGCCTTGTCCAATGTTTGGCTGCGTTTGCCGTTTTTAACACTCGATTACTTTAAATGCTTCCTTTCCGCTTGCACCCCACAGACACTCTCTCACTCCCTCTCTCTCTCTCTCTCTCACTCACTCCCCGCACTCATTCTCTTTGCTCCTATTACTTTTACATTTGACTTTGCCTGCCAATATTTGCCTTTCGCTTAACTAGCGCATACACTCGCACACGCACGCACACACACACATACGCACTCACACACACACACGCTCTCACTCACGCTCACAAAAATTTGCTTAGTTGTCGGGAGCATCAGCATATTTTTAGCTAGAAATTCTGTTTGCCAAGCTTCTTTTTTCCCCCCCTCCCTCAACTATCTACAACTGCCGCACTCTCTCTTGCTCTCACTCTCCTTCATCTCTTTATACACAACTTATGTAATGAGTATTTAGTTACACAAAATCTCTCTCTGGCTTTAGTTTTACACCACCAGCAACAGCAGCGGCAGCAGCAGCAGCAGCAGCTCAACGACCAGTTGTTACCAGCTAGACCTCGCTGCTCTCTCAGTCTACTTTTCTATTCTCTCATACTGCTGCTGCTGTTACTGCTGCTGGTGTGGTGGTTATTGAAATGATGCTTAAATTACTGAGCAAATGTCTCATTTATCATCAAGTTGCCTTTCGACGTGGTTCAATCCATTGACAACTTGCCCAACAACCCAATTATGCGTTTACAGCCACACAGCCACGCAGCACAGCGTGTCACATATACAGCTGACAGCAGCAATAACAACAAACACACACATATCTCTCTGTCTCTCTCTCTCTCACACGTACTTACATATGTATGCATCGTATATGTATGTAGATTAGCCGCGACAGTGTTCGCTTGTGTTTCATGCAAAATTTCATTAAAAATGATTTAAGGCAATTTACAACAGAGCAGAGGCGGCACTGCAAAACTTGGCCCATGTTCCCATCATGAATGCCTGTTGACCGACCACCGACGCTGCTGCATGCTGCCTGTCGCCTGTAATCCTGCTGCTCTGCTGTAACTCGTCGTGGCTGCAGGCGCATAAATTAAAATGTTTTGCCTGCCGCCTGCCTGCCATGAGGCAAAGTGTTGATTGTCCCGATGAGGCAGCCAGCGAGCCAGCAAGCCATCCCGTCCGTTGTCCACACGTTAATCGCACAATCGAGTTTCACTTTTGGTTATTCGATTAACTGGATGACAGTCTGATAATTCAATTATCGATTATCATGCGGTTATTTGATATGTTTATGTCTATTTTGTATAATTCACTTTTAATTTGCATTGTAAATTTTGCAATAAATTTATAAATTGATCTGGCAATGCCTGATGCTGGTGCTGCTGTTGATCAGCTGCTTACAAAGCATTGCCAACATCAAATTATAGTTTTGCATTAAAATAAAGTGAAGTGTAAGTAAAATAAAATAAAAGCAGCTGCAAAAATAAATAAAACTAAAAAATAATAATAAATTGAATTAGCACTAAAACATGGCATAAATCTCTAAAGACTAACTGAGGTAAGTGCAACTAACTAAATATTGTCTTGCTGTTGCCTGCTTTGGCAAATCCGTGTCATAAGAAAACTGATTTAACTTCTGCCTGCCAAAGAAAGGTCTAGACGCAGGCCACGTGCCATATTCTCCCTCCTCTCCCCTGCCCCCTTTGCATTATCATGGCAGTTTTTATACTCGGTGCCCATTGAGTACCAAGAGTATATTGGGTACAGATCGGATTATAAACATGGAAGTTATACACATTTCAAATTCCAAAACGTTGGGAGGCGTCTCTATAGCGTACGCTTGCTTGCTGTTCTCAGCCCATACGACGGCAACATTTACTCAGTGTTACTCACACTTGTGAAGAGCGTGGCTCAGTGGTTAGAGTGTTGAACTCGCGTGCATGAGGTCCGCGGGTCGATTCTCGAGGCGATTTTTTTTTTTTTAAATTTTTTTTTTTTAATATATAATATAACTTTGGGCATCGAGTATTATATAGTCGAGCATACTCGACTATAACTTTCTTACTTGTTTTTTTTTTTTGCGCAGCTACAACAGCGACAAATATTAATTTTATGTTTTATACTAAAAACAAATTCCTGTCTGTGTGCTAAAAATAAATCGCTACTGTTGCTTGCCGTGTGAAAGCGGCAGCGTATGGGACGAGAGTGGGCGTATGGGGGCATGGTCGTGTCGTAGTCCTGTCATATTTATTATTGTGTGCATTGTGCGTTTAATGTCGCTTGATTTACATTAGTTTGAGCAGGAAAAACAAAGAATAAGCGCGACGACGATGGCGACGGCGACGGCAAATTCAATTTGCCAAACGAAAAAAAAAAAATACAAAGAAAAACAAAATACAAAAAGAAAATAAGAAAAGCAAAAGAAGAAGAAGGAGATGGAGAAAGAGAAAAAAAAAACTGGAGAAAAGCCGAAGCCAAGTGCTCGACGCAATATGCAAATAATCTAAAAATTTATAGGCTTTTGTTTGCTGTAAGAGGCATGGCATGGCATGGCATCAGCTGGTGGCACAAATGGCGAGTGCCTTAAGTTTGAGTGGCATGCGGCAAAGCTTAAGGCTTATTATCTTTTATGAACTGTAGCTGAAACTGTGTAGATATAGATGTAGCTTCAGTTGAAGCTGCCGCTTGCCTTAAGACCATACAATGTTGCATGATTGATGCGTGTGCTGCATGTGTTTTTTTTTTTTTTTAGTTGTTGCCGTTGTTATTATTGTTGTAGTTGTCATAGACTTGACATTTCTTCAATTCTTTTGCAAAAGTTCATTATATGTATATATAGAAAAGAATAAAAATGTATGTGTATGAAGGGGGCGTGGCAAGAGTAAATGAACAAGCTTCTATGCATGTTCAAAATCCATTAAAACACTTGAGTCTTTGGCAGACGCGACGCGACGCCAACACACTCCAAACAGCAGCAGCAGCAGCAACAACAACAACAAAATGCATTTCCGCTTAGAGTGAAGGCTGCTTTGAAGGTTTTGCAACACACTTAGACAGAGAAGCACTTGCTACTCCTCTTCCTACATCCTACTGCTGCTCTTTTGCTAAACGCACATCAAGCTGGCAAACGCCTCCCCTCCCCCCACCCCTTGGCAGTCAAAAACCATAAAATCTTATTGATATTGCATTTTTGTTAAATTTTGTAATTGAAGCAAGAAGAGAAGAAGAAAAGAAAAAAAATGTAAAACGCTGCGCAAGAAATAATGTTCCTTATACTTATCACAGTATCATCAATTGTCTGGCTAAATGTGCCTTACCGTTGGCTTGTTCCAACTGCTGCTGCTGCTGCTGCTGCCAAGCGGATAACTGTCTAAATGACACTTAAGCATGTGTTTAAACATGCCAAGCACTTGCCATACTCAAACTATGCAACAAGCAGCAAACCAGCAAAAGCAGCCAGCAACAAGAAGAGCAACAGTCACACATAGGGTTGACGACAACATCGCCAAAAGTTCAGCCAGAAGCTCTGATGTTGCTGTCGATGCGCTGATAAGTCTTTAGAGTATCTCTCCCTCTCTCTCTCTCTATCTCTTTGTAACTCTCGCTTGCTACATGCCCTCGGCCGGCCCCTTAGACGTGTGTGTGTGGCGTCTCGAGTTCTGAGCGAGCTGTGGCAAGTGCCAATGTTGCCAATGTTGTTGGGTAAACTCATAATTGGAATTAATTATGCATTCGCACTTTGCGGACAACTTTTCGAGTGGTTTGAGTGGTTAGCTAGCTATCTATCTATCTATGTGTGTGTGCTGCTGCTGCTTTAATTGTCCAAGGGAGCAAGCAACGCTTTGCCTAGGATAAAGCCACAAGCAGTTTTGACTGGCAAGGGTTAAGTGCAAATTGCAGTTATCGTAAGTATTTTCTCAAGCTGCACAAAACTTTAACTCTAACTAAGATTCAACATACAGAGAGAGAGAGAGAGAGAGAGAAAGAATACTAGCTTAAAGCTGCACTGCAAAAGCTTTAATCTACTTACAAAGCTTTACTTTTAATATATGAAAGCTTATTAAAAAAAATACGAAATTCACTTAATAGCATTAAAAAAAAAATATGATAAATTTTGCTAAATCAAGCTAAAAATCGTTTTTTTTTTTTGTAATTTTTTTTCTTTTCCTTTTTCAATTAAGCTTAAGAAATCCGGCAAATTTATCAAATTTTCTTTTTTTTTTTTGGGGGTTTTTTTTTCTAAGCAAAGCAATTTTATGAATACTTAGTGCAAGCAATGCTTACACCTGAGTCTCTTCTCTACTCTCTCTCTCTCTCTCTCACTCAGAGTCTTACTATATGCTGCTGTTGTGGCTACTAAACAGTGTTTGCCTTGTAGCTTTATAATAAACTGAGGCATTTTATTAAGTGTCTACATGTGTTGCACAACAGACACACAGCGAGAGAGAAAGAGAGAGTAAGGGAGAGAGAGAGAGAGATAGTGAGAGTAAGCAGTAAACGTTGAATGAAAATTAATTAAATTTGGACTGAAAACATGACAATGCGATTGACAATGACTGTCGACGAACAACGGACGATGGACGATGGATCAGGGATATAAGCGCTAATAAAATGCAATTACCCGGACTAGAACATGCCATGAACAATGCATTAATCTAACAATTGTTCTTCTTCTTGTTCTTGTTGTTGTTGTTGCTGTCAAGCTATTGTCATTGTTGTTGTTATTACATAGCCATAGCCATTGCTTTGCCGTTGGGCATTTTAAGCATTTTGGTAAGTTGTCAGTTATTTCAACGCTTCATTTCATTTGTTTTGACAAGCCAAAAGACTTAAATCACAAATGACTTATGCGCAAAAAAATAAAAAAAAAATAAAAAATGAGAAGAGGAAAAGCGCAACGAGCAGCGTCAAGCAGCAGCAAAATTACAAAAGCCGCAACCGAGCTGTGAAATGTGCAAGAGAAATGAGTGAAAATGCCAAAGCTGGACAATGCCAGCATAGCGACTCACGAATCTTCTCTGACTGTTACTGCTACTGCTACTCCTACTCAATTTCAAGTTCTAGTCATAGTGTCCTAGACAGTGTCCTGGCTGCCTGCCTTCAGGCTACTGGCGGCGATGTTCGTTCGCGCATCTCTTTTTCGCTTCGTATTGGTTTCATGAGGCTGCGGCGCGTGTCATGAGCAAACAAGATAATGTTACAGCCAGTCAGCGCAAATTGAGCAGCATGACGATGTTCAAAAACTGCAGTCAGCATATGCGTTCGCTTAGCTTACACTACAAAAATTTTCAACTAAGAGCAAAAAAAAAAAAAATGATTTTTAAATTTTATTTCATTTATTTTTTAGTATATATTGAAAGCGTAGCAACGATTATTTATAAGCTTAGCAGTGAAACAGCTTATAGAGTGTATCTGCTAGTCGCATACAATCAATCAAAAACAGTTACAGTTTCTTATAGCTGCTCTTGGCGCATGAATGCAAATGAAAACGTCTCAACTTACGTTGCCAATCTGCGTAGCTTGTTCAGCGGGAGGAGAGTTGAGGGGCTGCAATCTTTGGGTTGTCGATTGCTGTCATGTCGACTATAGCTGCTGGCCAAAATGAAAGTGCCGCCAGAGCGAGCGAGCAAGTGGTCGACTGCTGGCTGGCCAGTAGAAAATAGAAAGCTTTTGCCAACTAAATGATTGATCACAAGGCATCAATTTTCAGCTTTAGCATTTATATTGCGATGCTTTCGACAGTTTTGTTCGACTTTAAGGACGCAGTGGAAAGAAAACTTAAGGCAAAATTAAATCAATGAGCAGAACTGCTTACTTCTTCTGCTGCTTCTTTTTTGGCCAAGTACTTCTTGCCTTGGTATTTTTTTTTTTGGTTGGTTTTTGGCTGTGAGAAAACGTTTATGAAAATGTCTGGTACATGTTTCGCCTGCGCAAACAGAATGCGAGTGCTGCAATAAAATTCCATTACAGCCGCTTGACTTAAGAACTTGGCCGAAAAAATTCGTTGCATACGCCATAAGGCAGCAGCGCGCACACAGCCCGCCAGCAGCAAGTGTATTAAAAGCCCCCCAAGGCACATAGTACAACATATGTGTGTGTTTGGCTTTTGCATATTTTATGAAACTTGGCGAGCATTTAACACCCTTCGCACAGAGCTTGACTTGGCACAAGCCCACGCTGCGTATGTGCAATGTCTGCAACACTTTGGCCATATAAACGCTGCAAACTCATTACTTGAATTTATTTTGCACTTAAACAAAATGTTTCATTTGCCAGCAACAGCAGTAGCAGTAGCAGCAGCAGCAGCTGTGGCAGTAGCAATAGTTATAGCCCTATTTTGTTGCAAATTCTACAACTATTGCTAATGCCACAGATACTGCTGCTACTAACAGTTTTTTTACTTTCATTCGATTGATAAATCTTCAACAATTGCTGTGGAGCATAACGTGCAAATTGTTTAATGAGTCGCAAATGTTGCAATGCATTTGTATTGCCACCATCAGCCTGTAACATGGGACAAAAACTATGCTGATCATGCACAAAACCGCAATTATGACAAATATCTTTTGTACAATCAACTATCGCTTGATTTTTTACACAAGCTACAATTTCACTACGCGATAGTTGTACGTCATCGTACGTAGATTCGTTCCATGTTGCATACAAGTCGGGCAACTGTATGCCACAACGTGTACACTTTGGATACGTATTATCCATCACTTCACTCGGAACTTTTTTCACGAAGTGTTCAATCAATTTTTGTCGACTCGTTTTACGTGGCGCATAATAAAGACGCGATGTACAATATTTGTTACGTTCCTTTGCCAGCTGACGAGCTAAACGTTTAGCCTCAGCTTGTGCTTGGGCCAATTGTTGCTCCTCCGCTTGCCGTTGCTCATACAATTTCATCATTAACGGTGACTTTGTTTGAGCCTCAAAATGTTGGGCATGTGCCTCAAAGATACTTTGGATATTTGAATCCATATAACGTTCCTCCATTTGTTTTAATTTTTGATCGAGCAATGTCTCCAAGGATTGTAGAGAATCCTCCTTATGTACATCAAACATATTAGATAAAGCATATTTCATTTTTAAAGGTTTCATTTCTTCCTCATCATCAAATGAATCATCGGGACTGTTGTATTCGGGATCCTGTAATGTTGCAGCACCCATTTTAATAGCATTATTTGTAATATCTTGTATATATTGCAAATATTGTTTTTTTAACACATTAAATATAGCACCCTTTGGCATACCGCTATCAATCATTCTCTGTTGCACCTCTAACATATTTTGCCACATACGATGTTTGGCAATAGTTGATACAATTTTTGATTTATCAGATAATACATCGAGCGCTGTGGGTCCTATTATAACATTCTGTAATAATTTCTGTAAATCATGATATTTACTTTGTGTTTTCTTCATCAATGTATCAATATCATTCTTATCAAAAGTTTTGGTACCTTTTGAGATCGATAAATTACGATCAAATTTCCAATCACTTTTTTCTAAATATCGGGATTGCAATTCACCTTCTACATATTTATGTGACATAAGTTTATTTAGTTCAACGACAGGATTTGATTCAATACTTGTAAGATCATGAATTGTAGTATTCTCTTCGCCAGTCTCATTTTCGACTGTTAAGGATTTATCTAATTCTACGTTGGCTCTATCGTTCTCATACATTTCGCTTAATATTTCATCTAAAACATCTTTCCTTTCACCCGTTAATCCTTTTAAAACATTTTGTAGATCTTTCTTGCGCCTTATAGTTGATTTTCTTTTACGGAAACTTTTTCGATTTGAATATTCAGGAATTGTGCTTGTTGATGATAATGTTGACATTTGATCTATCAATGGTTTATGGTCTTTCTTGCGCCTATAGGTTATAGTTGATTTTCTTTTACGATTTGAATGTTCAGTAGCTGTGCTTGTTGATGATAATGTTGACAATTGATCTATCGATTGTTTACGATATTGTTTAATGGGAGTATGATGTATGATAGATGGTCTCCATTTCTCTTTAGTTTTATGTGAAGTTTTTACCGCATTGGATTCAGTTGATCGATCAGTAGTAGCAGAATTATATCGATATGATTTTCTTTTTGGTGCTGAATTTAATGCAGAGTCTGACCATGGTAATGCATACATGTTGATCAACATGTATGCATTACCATGGTCAGACTCTGCATTAAATTCAGCACCAAAAAGAAAATCATATCGATATAATTCTGCTACTACTGATCGATCAACTGAATCCAATGCGGTAAAAACTTCACATAAAACTAAAGAGAAATGGAGACCATCTATCATACATCATACTCCCATTAAACAATATCGTAAACAATCGATAGATCAATTGTCAACATTATCATCAACAAGCACAGCTACTGAACATTCAAATCGTAAAAGAAAATCAACTATAACCTATAGGCGCAAGAAAGACCATAAACCATTGATAGATCAAATGTCAACATTATCATCAACAAGCACAATTCCTGAATATTCAAATCGAAAAAGTTTCCGTAAAAGAAAATCAACTATAAGGCGCAAGAAAGATCTACAAAATGTTTTAAAAGGATTAACGGGTGAAAGGAAAGATGTTTTAGATGAAATATTAAGCGAAATGTATGAGAACGATAGAGCCAACGTAGAATTAGATAAATCCTTAACAGTCGAAAATGAGACTGGCGAAGAGAATACTACAATTCATGATCTTACAAGTATTGAATCAAATCCTGTCGTTGAACTAAATAAACTTATGTCACATAAATATGTAGAAGGTGAATTGCAATCCCGATATTTAGAAAAAAGTGATTGGAAATTTGATCGTAATTTATCGATCTCAAAAGGTACCAAAACTTTTG
>JBAMBR010000855.1:0-77100 GCA_037044475.1 Zaprionus obscuricornis
TTTTCTTAATTTTCTTTTTTATATTTACAGATATTTCAAAATTTAAAAATTGAAATGCACGCCAAAATTAATATTGATTAAATTTGGCATAGTATTTTCAATTTTTTTCTATCTATTTTCCTAATTTTTCTTACATTTTTATCTAAAATTTTTTAAAACAATTATTTATAAAAAAAACGTATCAAATTTTTCATTTATTTTTTAGATTATTAGTTGAATTTTAATTCATTTTTTTTGTTATAATTAATTCAAAATAATTTTTATTATACAATTGTAGCCTAATTTTTTAATTGATTTATTTTAATTTGAATTAACATTTTTAAAACATTCGCTCAATTTTTTTCTTGCATTGTTTTTAGAAAATTTATGCATTTTGTGATATTCTTCGAGTGTATTTAGCTGTGACGGTATGTTTTTCTCCCTGTCTCTTTTTCTTGCTATCTCTTTCTGTTGTATGTATTTTAGCAGTTGTCGATTCAAGTTTGCTTGAATGCCATGCCATAACTTTGGCTTAGCTGAGAGCTTTTCTCTATGTGTCTCTATGTGAGCTGTACTGCTATAGATGTCAGTGGATAAAGACAGACGTAAAGCGAGTGAAACAGAGAAATAGAGATAGAGATAGAGATAGAGATGAGAGAGAGAGAGAGAGAGAGAGAGAGAGTGAGGGAGAGATAGATGTTGATGTAGGAAGAGCGTGTGCATCAGTTGTGCAAAGCAAATTGCGTGTGGCGTTTTTGGTATGTAAGTAGTTGGCCCAATCAGCACTGAAATAACTGAAATCGTTCTCTAAATGAAATCAACAGACTAAGACTGTGCACTTAGCCAGCTAATACAATCCCAATGGAATCAAACAATATCGATAATTGTATTTCAATTCAATTCATGTTGATGTTCATGTTCATGCTGATGCTGATGAAGAGATAATACTCCAAAAACTGTATTAAAATATGTTTATGCTATGCTATATGAAGTATGTACCGTTATGCAATACATTGGCAAATTCTTTAAATCTTATTATTGAAGATTGTGTGTTCAAGGAAGAATGAGACAGAGAAAGGAGAGAAAGAGAGCGAGTTTAAGACATTAGTAGTTAGTGTGTGAGAGAGGCAGCTAGAAATTCAATGTTTCTGGAAGTGCATGCAAGAAAGAGACAGACAGCCATAATGGTAGTGAGCAAAGGAAAAGAGCGTGAAAGAGATCAGACTGTAAAACAGTAAGTGAGTGAGAGAAAGAGCGAGAAAGATATAGAATGAAAAATGGATTTAAAAAATTTATATTATGTGATTTCCAGATTATTGGCAAATTCTTAAAATATTTTATTAAAATTGTAGATATTACACGCAGAGAGAGAAAGAGTAGAAAATAATGTGCAAAGAAAGAGAAATGAGAGAGAGAGAGAGAGAGAGAAAGAGAAATATAACAGTGTGAAAGAAAGTAAGGAGTATATGTATGCAAAGTTATGCGAGAGAATATGAGAGTCGAAAAGAACGAGTGCAAGAGATAGCGTAACAGATACAGAGGGAGAGAGAGAGAGAGAAAGAGAGAGAGAGAGAGAGAGAGACAGAGACCGATAGGGTGTAGAAGAGAGTGAAAGATATATAGGTATAGGTAAATGTGTGCTACAGGAATATATTGAGTTCTTAGGAGGCGGCGAAAGAAAGTGACATAACATGTTTTGCAGGAGGGAGGATGTGAGAGAGATAGAGATAGGATGAGACAGAGATAGCGGGAGAGAAAAAGAGAGGAAGAAAGAGAGCAATATACAAACTGAGTAGCGAGTGTAAAACAAATGCCTTTCAGAATCCGTAAAAGAGACAGATATATTATACATTATACTATAAAGTAATTCATTATAAAACAACTTCGACGATTTCGTGAATAATTCCCATTGTCATAGATATATAAAAAAAAATATAAAGTAATTAAATGGCAACATATAGAAATCCGTGATGTTAAAGTGACTTTTAAAACAATTTTGCAATTCGTCAGCTAATTATTAGCATATTTCTTTTGCTTGCCTTGTGGCACGTGAGTTTGTCCGTAAAGCAGCGAGCAGAGGCAGACAGAGCATGCAAAAGCAGCAGTAGTAGCAGCAGCAGCAGCTGACAAAAGAAAATGCAATGTAAGGAAGCGAAGCTGTTGCTAATTTGAAAGCATTTTTTATTGTTGTTGTTGTTGCTGCTGCGGTTGTTGTTGTACTTTTTGTTGTTGCAAAAGACAAATGCAAATGTCAGGCGTCGTCGTCGCTGTGCGGCAGCGTTACCAAGTAGTTTCTTCTATTTATTTTACATTCTACTTCTTTATCTGCTGCTTCTTCTACGACTTGCTGTGCTTCGGGTGCAGCTTCAGCTTCAGCATCGGCTACAGCATCGGCATCGGCATCGGCAGTTGTCATTTTACGTTGCGCAAATGTCAAACTTATCGATGCTAAGCCACGTGCCATGCCAGCAGGAAGTGTAGAAGTTGGAGGAGTTGCAGGATGCTTCACTGTGTGTGTAGCATTGTGTGTGGCAAGGAGCAACGAGCAACGAGGTTGCAGGTAGCAGGTTGCAGCTTCTATATAGACACACGCACACAACACACAATTTGTTGTTGCATTTCTTGCTGGCTGGCTGACTGGCTGTCTATGCGTATATGTGTGTGTGGCACGCCAATGTTGCACGTTCAAATTAACTTTAATGAACTCAGTTTAGTTGCAAATGAGTTACAAAACTCGAAAACACATCGAGACGTGTTTAGTGCGCAACGAGCACTGCGTGCATCTCGTGCCTCTTGGCTCGTGCGTGTTGCAAGTACCATTTTTCGTTTAGCTGTGGCAAGCAGTTGCAAGTGCAACATCAAGGTGTGTCTCTATATGCGTGTGTCACTGTGTCTATCAGTCTGTCTTTCCCTCTGTCTTTCAGTCTGTGTGTGTGCTTTAATTTGTTGTAGTTGCCTCCTACGATTCTTTCTCATTGCATTGCTCGAAATGTAGCTAACATAAATAACATAAATACATAAAATAAATACATATTAAAATATAAAATATAAATATAATATAAAACGTTAAAATAAAAAATATAATAATAAAAAATATTAATAAATTTTAATATATGTAAACAAAAAAAAAAAAATTAAAAAAAGCGCATAAAAGTAAGTACAAAAAAATTAATAAATATTATTATTATAAATTTTTAACATTTTTTTTTACTATTAATAAATAAACAAAAAATATGAAATCATAACCAAATTTTAAAAAATTATATATATAAAATAATAAAAAAAAAAATTTACGAAAAAAAATATATAATAAAATAAAATAAAGAAGTAAATTATAAAATACTTTAAATTTATTTTAATGAATATTAAAAAATTTAAATAAATAAATTAAATTTCCGTCAGTGTAATAAATTATACTAAAATAATACAATTAAATTTCTAACAAAAAAAAATTTTGTCACTCTGACAAAAAATAAAAAAATGAAATTTTGCTGCCAGCGGCTATTGATGAAAATGCAGGAAAAAAAAACGTCGAAATGAAATGTGAATGTGAAATTTCAAGGCAAGGCAAGGTTTAGTGAATCGTGTCAAAAGTCAAATTTCATGTTTGTGACAGTTGGAAGATTGCAAAAATTTTCATGTTAGCGAAAGGTTAAGGCAACAAAAAAAAAAACCACCCAAAAAAAAAAAGAAGACGGCGGTGAAAAAGTTTTTTTGTTTTGTTTTTTTTTTTGCAAGCGAAAGTTCACACGGCATGTACAGAAAAATACGAAAAAGAAGAAGAAGAAGACGAAACAGGAAAAAAAATGCCAAAATGTCTGTTCGCAGTGCCACGCCCACAGCACCCAAAACGACTTTACGAGTGCTAATATTTGGCATAGACTTTCACTAGAAAAAAAAGAAGTCATAGCTTTCATTGCTGTTGTTGTTGTTGTTGTTGTCGTTGTTGCTGCTGATGTTGTTGTTATTGTTGTTGGGCCTTGGCAATCTTGTGTTTTTGTTATGCTGACAGTTATGCTTATTTATAGGCGTGTTATTTCTACGACATTTCAAGGAGCTGCCAATTGCGGAAGCGGCATTTTTAAGCCTCAAACAATTTATTGGCTTGCTGTGTGCCGATTAGCCAAATATTGAGATTATATATAGACAATTTTTTTCTTCGTTTTCTTCTTTTTTTTTTTTGTCAAATCGAAAGCCGTTTCAATTTTGTTGGCTTATTATGTGCTGCGAAAAGGCTTAGCAGCAGCAGCGGCAGTGGTGGTGGTGGCGACTATGACGACGGCGTCGCACTTCTATCTAGATAATTGAGACTGTCAATTGCAGTTGCCACACACAGCTTGCCACAATCAGTCTCTCCGTAGTACCCCCCTTCGTAGTCCCTTTTATTCCCCTTCAGGTTCGTTCATCGCAGTGTGTGTGTGTGTGGCTTGTGGCATGATGCTGGGCGATCGGCCAAAATAAAGCATCGCTGGCGAAAAGCAAACAAATTGAAATAACACCAGATAAACTGCAAGAGAATTTCTCATGTTTTTTCTCTCTTTCTCTCTCTCTTTCCGACCTCTTTCCCCAAGTTGCGAGCTGCCAAAAAAAAAAGTGTGAAAACCACAGCAAGACGTAACGCAATGGCCAATTGTAACGGCAGCTGCTGCTGCTGCTGTTGCTGCTACTGCATTAAAAAACTGACAAAGTGACGGATAAACGAACACACTGACAAACAATAAATGCTTCTGCGACTTTTCCTATATCATGCTATCTCTTTCTCTCACTTTCTGCGTCTCACACAGTTTTTACCTTTACTCTGCGGTTTTTGTGGCCACAATTGCGCTCGACAATTGATTTATTTAAACAATAAACAAACGCACAAACAGCAGCATGTGTGCAACATTTTTAATAATTTTATTTTACAAAAATGTTCAGTATATAAAATAAAATTTAATAGTTTAAAATTAAAATAAAATTTTTAGTAAAATTTTAATCATAAAAAATAAAATAAATAATAAATTATATAATATATAATATAAAAAAATAAAATTTGATAACAAAATGGATGATAATAAAATAATACAATTTGAGATTACAAAAAATATATATAAATATTTAAAATAAACATTTTTTTTTTAAATATTTAAATTTAATATTATATAGCTGCAAAATTTTATATTAATATTTATAAATATTTAAAAAAAATATATTTTTTTTTATTTTATAAAAATGAATAAAATAAAATTTACTATTAAGTATTTAAATTCAAAAACTTTTTCAAATATTAAAAAAATTTAAAAAATTTACAATAATAAAAGAAAATTTACCCTTTAAATATTTATTTTTTTTTTAATATATTAATAATTATATAATAAAATAATAATAAGAAAATTAAAAATAAAATGCAAATTAAAAACAAATTATTTATAATAAATCTGCAAACCTATATAATTTTTTTTTTTTTTTATTTTTTTTTTTAAATTTTTAATATTTATAATAATTTTTAAAATTACGTGCTTAAATTTAAAACATATATTAATGTTTTCTTCTTCTATATTAAGAATTATATTCTAAAATGTCATCTAGAATTATATAATATTTTTTTATCTTTATAAAAAATCTATGTGTCATTTCTCCATCGATTTAATTAAATATTGATAATATATATTTATTTTACTTATATCAGAAATAATATTTTATATATAAAACCTTAACATCTTTTGAAACTGCATTATTTATCATTAAGCAATATGAAAAATAATCTTTAAAAAATAAGTATACAAAATTAATATAAATTTACATATTGCAATTACGTACATTTTCAGTTATGGCTAGCTAAAAGCTGAAGGTTATTGGGTCAACGTCAGACAAGAGAAGAGAAAATGCGTAAGAAATGAGTAAAAACAAATAGTTCTCGATAAGAAAATATATTTCGTTTTTGCTGAACTTGAAATAATTTGCGAACTGCAAACTGATTACATTATGGGGCACAAAAAGTTTGTTGACATCTCAGATAAAGAAAAATAACTGATAAGCAAAAAACAGACAAAATATAGTATGTCGAGATATTTGCTTATAAAAGGAATGAAAGAATTGCTGTAGAGGCACAGTTACAACCCAACAAGAGCAGTAGAGAAACGGAACATAATAATGTTTATATTGGCAACACTAGGAACTATCTTACTATTCTTTGGGCTTGGCTATGCTGCGCAAAAAGAATACGATGGTCGCATTGTGGGCGGTGAAGTAACTGAAATCTCCAAGTTCCCATATCAAGTTTCAGTGCAAGCGCGTGGTGAACATACATGTGGTGGTGCCATCATTGGAGATTACTTTATACTTACGGCGGCACATTGCTTCGAGGAGCCATTCGATGTGGCAGATTATAGCGTACGCGTTGGTTCCGCTGAGCATGCTGAGGGCGGCGTATTGCTCAGCTTACGTCAGATCATACGTCATGGTGGCTACAATAGTGTGACGCATGATAATGATTTGGCATTGTTGTTGCTCAATGCACGACTCAATTATACGGCGGAGCTGCAAGCGGTGCCATTGGCTACTACACAGGATGCACTTAACACAGATACATTGCTCTATGTCAGTGGTTGGGGATATCAGAGTGAGGATGGACTTGACGGAGTGTCGAAAGTGTTGCGCTATGTCGATGTTGCTCATGTGGCATCAGGCGTCTGTATGCGAGCATATAACAAAGTGTTGCCCATTACTCAGCGCATGCTCTGTGCTGCACGCGATGGCCAAGATAGCTGTCAAGGTGACTCTGGTGGCCCACTAGTTGGGTATCCGTTAGGCGATACACAGGGTAAACTTTATGGTATTGTCTCCTGGGGCTTGGGCTGTGCCAAGCCGGAATATCCGGGCGTCTATACGAATGTTGCAGCATTTAGAAATTGGATTAATGCACAGATTGGCGCTTGGGGATGGAATCAGCTGCTAGGCGGTTGGAGTGGTATACAGTGATACAAGCAGCATGAAAATGTTGAGTTATTCAAAAATTAGTTTAACTTTATTTTAACTATGCATAAAAGTTATTAACTATGAGTTTTATATATTATAGTTATGTATTTAAAATAAACAAAAATTGTTTTACTTTTTATATAAAATGCCGTTTAATTATTTTTGTGGTGTTTATTAACTATGATTCGCTTTGTCTTGTTTTCACGAATGTTGTCAACTAAGAAAAGGATTAATATGAGCAAGGCTTAAGTCTCAGTTCACCTACACTCAAAATTGCTTTCTATCTCTCTCTCGAATTTGAGCACTGCTTATGTTCAAGTACACTTTCACTCAACAATGCAACCAATACAGCTTGAGCTTAAACCTACACACTCGCTCAGTATTTTTGCTGTTGCTGGAGATCAAAATATACCAGGAGCACAGCATGTACGAATAAGTTAGAATGCAACGAAGATAAATGCTAGCAAATTGTTTTGTGTAAGCGCAAGAGTGAGAAAGCTACAGTCGATCACGCACACCTGCGCTTAGCATTGCTCACCCGTTTCAGAGATCAAGGCATGCCAGGAGCTCAATTGGTGTGAGTGCGACAGAAATAAGTGCAAGCAAATTGTCTGCTTAAACAAAAGAGCAAAGCAATAATCACACACGCTCACTCGTCATAATTCAGCAGAGAGTTATTTTTCGGCATTTGCTTGTGTTGAAATGTAAAATAAGAAAAATTGTGCTTCAGTTTGATTTACATCGGGATCGTGTTAAGTTCGTTGAGTGTTTCTATTAGTATTATTTTTTTTTAGTGATACGCTTATAAGCTGCAGTGTGTGTAACATATAATTTATACATATATATATATATGCAGTAAAATATTGCAATATTAAATATTTAAATGTGTTTTTCGTTTTAAGAATTTTAATACGATAAAATAAAGTTAAATCAGCGCTGATCTCATAACTAGCATCTACATAATCATCATTTTCATCAGGTTTGTTTGCATTTTGTGCACTTAAGTTTTAATTACAAAAATGCTACAGTTTCGTTTAACAATTAAGCTAGTAAGGCCATTAGGTCAACCATAGAGAGAGTCCAGAGTCCGAAGTCCGAAGTCCAAAGTCCAAAGTCCAGAAGCCTGCTTGCACATAATTCAAAATGCAGCTCTAAAATGTTAGAGCCAGAGAGCTCGAAACTAATTCAGATTCAATGAATATGTTAACATCTTGGTTGCCCGAGAGAGAGTGAGTGAAAGAGAGCAAGCGAGTGAACTAAAGAGAGCTTGTGTATGTTTGAGTTTGCATGTATGTGTATGTATGTGCTTTGTGTGTGTAGAGAGTGTAGAGCATATCCAGAGTCTGGCAAATAAATCGTTGCCTACAACCAAGCACAAATATCAAAATGCAAGGCAAGCATAAACATGCATAAACTCATACAATGATATGCATGTGTGTATTAGTGTTTATGTGTGTATGTGTTTGTGATGTGTGCGTATGCTTATACTTATGCATACACTGTGTAGTATTTCATTATGAGATAAAACAACCTGCACAACAACTACAACAACAACAACAACAACTACAACTACAACTTATTAGTTTAGACAAAAATAAATTGCATAAATATTTAAGGCCAGGCAACATGGCTAAAACGTGGCCAACAGACTATCCATATGCATGTGTATGTTTTGTGTTTGTGTGCGCCTTGTGGTCAACAGTGAAGCAAAAGGCCAACAAGTCAGTGGGCGTTTAGGGCAACAAGCGGGTTAGTTACGACTACATTTCACAGATTTTAATTTGTTTTGCCGTTAAGCAAACTATGCAACTGTCTATCTCTCTGTCTGTCTGTCCTTTTCTCTCTTTTACGCTCGCTGCCTCTCTCTCTCTCTCTCTTTCTCTTTTTGCCGTTGATAAGACAGACACAACACGTCTTGCTAATTGTTTCATTTTCCACATTTCAAACTCTTGGCGTATTTTCTGAAATTTCAATTTTCTGCTGCTGTCAAATTTTCCATATTTCCATCTTTCCATCTTTCTATCTTCCTTATTCATTTTACTATCTTCTCATCATCATTTACCTTTCTCAATGTACATATGCTAATTGCAGGCTAACAATTAATTAAACTTGCCAACACACAAAAGATGTTAATAAACTCGGCCAGAAATTAGATATGTCATAAGCGGGAATCGTTCGTTGTCAAATATCAAAGGAATTTGAATTTTCATTTTTTTTTTCATTTTCATTTTCCTTTTGCATTGCATTCAATATGCAACATGCCACATAGTACTCAATATCATGCATTATGCACACATACTTACAGAGCAACATATTGCAACAAAAAAAAAAAATAAAAAATGAAAAATGAAAAAAAAAAGAAATGGTAAAAAATCGAACAAGGAAAAACGATACTTTCGCATATTGTGTTTGTCAACCATAGCATATTTTCTCTGCTTCTTTTTTTTATTGAAGTTATTGCAAAACATTCGCAACAGATTCTTCATCACTTGTTATACCGTACATCAGATGTTACTAAAAGGAGTTTCGAAAGTTATAAAATCGCTACCAGCAATTATAGAATATTCTATTTATAATTTTTTAAATATATTTTATTTTCCATAATTTTAAATATTCTTAGTAATTTTTAAAATAATTTTTAATTAAAAATTAGAAAATATTTTTTACAAAATGCCAGTAATAAAAATATTATATTAATAATATTTTTTTGAATTTATTTTGTTATTTTCAATAATTTTAAATATTCATTTAAATTTTTAAAATAATTGTAAAAAATCAGTAAATATTATTTAAAAAATGTCAGAAATAAATTATAAAAAAATTAATTTAAATGTTTTTTTTTTTTGCAATCTAGGGTATTTGCTAGTCTATCAGAAGTCTTTGTCGTTGTCTTATTGTTGCCTCGATTTACGATTGCCACACCAATAGACTTGTAAATATGATCAATATGCGCTGTAAATATGCGAAGCGTGTAAAATATGTGAAATTCATGCGAGTCGAGTGCGCATAATGCGGCACAAACTGACGACAACCACACAAGGGTTCTGTGTAAAAATGTGCAGAGATTGACACGGTGACAACAGTGGGAATAAAGATGGCAATAACAAAATGAAAATGTATATTGGAATGTACATATGCCACAAACTGAGATTTATAGTTACCCTAGAAATATATTGCATTTAATAAATAATTATAAATCATTTCTGTTATACAAATATTTACTGATTATATATGATGCTTCAATTATAATATAAGTAAATAATATAAATCTAGCATACCCTACAAAGCATCGATTGCACAGGGTACACAGATACAATACAAAATAAGAGTAACAAAACCAATTGCAATATCAACACAATATCAATGAAATGGCATCTCTTTTTTACTACTCGAACCTTTTACAAAATACGATGCTTAAAATTTAATGAACTTCCAACAAAATTAAGCTGGACCAAAAACAGGCAACACAAAAAAAAAACAAAAATGAATTCATGCCTTTTTGTGTTGCTCGACCTACCCCGCGAAGCAAGTGGTTTGAGTACGTGATGTAGCATTGAGATAACCACACGCACGTCCGTACATAGAGTCTGCACCACACCCACAGCCACATTTACCACCTCTTCGCACTGCTTCTGCCTCACATTCACGTTGTGGTTGACTTTTATCGTAAAACGTTCGAAATCGCAATGATTTTTATGCTCTTCAGACAAAAGATACAAAAAAAAGGTTTTTACCATATTACTATTAACTTTAAAGGCAACTAGAATTTTAGTGAATATTTTGAAAATAATTTTAAAAAATTTATTTATTTTTATTTTTATTTTTTCAGTTTTACTTTTTAAAGTTTTATCAATTTTTTATTTGTAGAGTATTTAAAGATCGCTTGATTCATGTAATTTTTGTTCTGTACAGATAATTTTTACATGACCAGCATTGATAATTAGCTCTTGCAAATTACACTGACATACATATATCTATATATATATATATATATATATCTGTAAATACATATGTACGCCAGCTCTGTGGGCGTGGCAATGCCTTGACGATTCTTCTTCTTTTTTTAAGTTGTTGGCGAGTTGCTTTAAAGTGCAGGCATAATGGTCAAGTGGACGTTGAAGTGTTGATATATCACTTGAAGATTTTAGTTGCCATTTCCTATTTGATATCTGCTTCTTTTTCCCGTTATTTTCGATATTATCCTTGTTGCCTTGACAGCCACATGTTGTTGTATGTCCTTTTTTTTTCACTTCACGATTTCACTTCCCTTTTGCTTAAATATGTATCTTTAAGATGCTTAGTGCTATTCGGACTTGAGTTTTCTCTGTATATGTTTGTGCCGTATATATTTCGTATTTTTGCACATTTTGTGGGTGACTTTGAAGTGTTATTGATTGACAATGACAGAGGAAGTTGTGCAAAATGTGATAAAATATGAAATTCTATGAAATTTCACTTGATTTCATATTATGTCGTAAAGAAAAAAAAGTATTAGAATGGAATTCAGCAATAGAAATTGGTATTTATGGTAGACGATGATGACATGATGCCACATGATGAGATGATTATTTAATAAATTACTGTTTAAATTCATTCATTGTTGTGTATTTTCTACAAACTTTATGAAAACTATTTAAGTTTAAGGCGGCAGCTTCAAAAATTCTCTTTTTCTTTTTCAAATTTAGTTACTTTATGAATTAAATAAAGTTCATGAAAATATATTAGAATATTTTAAAATAATTATTAAAAATTTATTATTTAAAAATTTTGCTTTAATAAATAGAAAAATTTTAATAACATAATAATTAATATAATAAATAATATTAAAATAATATTTTATAAAATGCTTTCATAATATTATTTGAAAAAATATATTTATATATTATTTATTTGAGATGTTTTCTTACAAAAGGTTTATCAATTACCAAAAATGCAAACCAAATGTTCGCTGCTCGCAGGCAAGTGAAATGTGACGACGATTACTCGCAACACACGCATAATTACATACTCTCTTATGTATAGGCATTGATCTCTTGCAATTGACTTAAGAAGAAATAAAAGTACATTGAAATTGCATTTAAATAAGACATTTTCAAGACATTATTATTATATATATTATTTATAATATTTATAAAACAAAAACCCTAAAATAAATTTAATACAAAATTAAATTAAATTAAATAAAATTAATTAAATTAAAATATAAAAATTAAATAAATAAATAGAAAAAAAATACTGAATATGTCATTAGTGGAGTGTGTTAATTTCAACTAACACATACGAACATGTAGACTTTCAATCTACTGTTCATGCTGATCAGGAATATATATATATTTTATAGGTTCTGCCATGCCTTCTCTGCGCGAGTTAAGCAAACATTTTGCAAGATCAAGCTAAAGTTTCAACGATAATTGAATCAAATAATAGAAATGATTTTTTTTTTTGCGGCTGTAATTTTCTGCTGTCTGCGCGTATTCTGTTGACTTTCGTAGCGAATTTTTATTTGTGAAATGTTTCTGTAAATGGAATTTAACAAGCGATTAATTGAGCGTAAGAACAAAAGTTGTGCAAAATTCAGCAAAGACATTTGTCACGCTTTTGCCATTTTCCCCATTGACTTCTGTATTTTTTTTTTTTACTTTCAACACACAATGTGTATGTGAGTCTCTGTGCGTGTCTGTATGTGTGACGCTGTAATAACAGTTATTTCTATTTACGCAACATACGTTGCGTATACGCAATGTGGCATTATTTACAATTGTAGAAAATACATGCATGTCTTAGTTAGTATATATATGTGTGTGTGTGTGTGTGTGTGTTTGTGTGTTTGTTGTAACTGTATATGTTCTTGTATGTTTGTGTGTTATTTGTGACGCTGAGTCAACGTTGTAGAATCGTAGCATATAGTATGACGTATGTGTGATTTTGTTAAATATTTTCGCTGGCATTTGCCCGGTAATTGTAACAGTTAATTGCGTGTAATTGAGAACGCTTTTAGCCAAGACGCATCATAAAATACGCTTGAGGCAACAACTACAGCAGCAACAAGAACAAGAGAAACAAGAGCAAAACCCGAAAGCATAAATCTTTGCCAGGCATGAGAAAGCCGATGTTGTGTCGAGCGAGAGTTAATTGCGGGGTGGCAACATCAATTACACTACCCCAAAAAAAAAAAAAAACAAAAAACAAAAAACAAAAAAAAGCCCGGCCGCAAGCTCTTGACACATAAATTATGCAGTCATTTTTTTGTATATTTTTTTTTATAGGCCGCACGGACAAACTACCGACAGACTGCGAGTTTGACATGCCAAAAACACAGACACACACACAGACACACATACAATAAAATCAGCAAAGACTTTTGTTTAAAATTGTGTGTTTATTATGCCATAATACACAAAATGTGGCAAGCAGTGGTGGCAATGGAGTAAACGTAGGAAAGGTATGCAAAGTGTTGGCAAAATGTCGCAAAGCATGGCAAAGTGTCAGTATTAAGGAGTGAAATTAATTACAAACGCTTTACTTAAGTTAAATATTTGTGCAAAGCCTTTACACATACAATCAACAATACACACAGACACACACACATATACACTCACACCAATTCACATTACATCAAACAGTGCTACTGCTGCTGCTGCTTCTGCTGCCTCTACTGCTGCTGCGTCACATAAAGCTGCCAACAAACTGAAAGTCAAGTTTTCAACGCCTTTTTTTTCATTCTTTTTGTCAAAGTGTTTTTGGTTGTGTTTGAGTTTGAGCTTTGGAGGTTTCGATACTACGATGCTATGGTGCTATGATGTTACGGTCCTTAGTTCGTGTCCATGTCCGGAACCATTGGCTTCATTTTACATGGCCCACAGCGTGCAGTGGCAGTAAGCCTTGCCACTTTGTCAGTGTTAAGGCAACGCGAAACTGAGCAACTCATCCAAAAATAGAGTACAGTATTTGTATGCTCAGTGGCAATAGCTTTAACTGGGGTATACTCAGTGTATAACCAAGTTGAAGAAGTCGCTGTAAGAAGTGTTTGGCAAATACTGCAAATGGAAACAGTGTCAGCCATGAGAAATTTTATTTTTTTCTATATAGCTTCATGATCAATATAAATATATATGCAGCAAGTGATTTTAGCAATTCTTATCACTACCGGGTATTGCACAGTCTATCATTATTCTTTTCACTTCCTGAGCTTCTTTTCTTCATTGCTTTTATGTCCTTTCGCTGTAGGTTTTTTTTTTTTGGTTTTTGTTTTGGTTTTTGTTGCTTTAAGCGCAGAACTTGAACATTTCATTTGTCATGCTTTTTGCTGCTGCTTTTTACCTGGTTACCGGGCAACCTGCCACGCCCTGCCATGCAACAACGAGAATGGCAACGGCAACAACAACAGTGACGACAACGGCAACTCGTTCCACGCATATGTTGCGTGCCGCATTTTGACTGATTGCACAGGACAAGCAGCGCGCTGCCAGCAGCAGGCATCTAAAGCATCCAAGAAAGGACGAAAAATGAAACAGAACCGAAAAGCATAAGAACAGCAAGAAGAAGCAGAAGTAGTGTGAAAAAAAATAAAATAAAACAGTAGCGAAAAAAGAAGAAGCACAAGCAGCAATAGCAGCAGCATGAAGAAGAAGAAGAATGAGAGAAATATGTACATACAGAGAATGAGAGAGGTAGAGGCAGTGTGAGAGTCGAGTGACAGCGTTGGCAGCGTGGCGCTAACGCTAACGCTAACGGTAAAGTGTTGCAAATAGCTTTTTTGCGTTTTTGAATAATTTATAAGATGTGTTTACTCTTGAAACCAAGTGACTAAGTGTTGCCACGCTTGGCCAACGACACCTATCCTCCAGTTTTCCCCCAGCGCTCCCTCTATCTTACACTCCCACGAGGGGATACAAGTGTAGAGCATCCCAAAGCGCCACAGAGACCGTTGCGCCTGGTCAGAAACAGCAGCTCTTGGTGCTCCCCTTCTCCCCTTTCTTGTGCTACATTTCAACTTCAACTTCATCTTCACCTTCTTCAAACTCATGCCACATTTTGACTGTCTGCCTGCCTGCCTGCCTGCCACGCTGGCAAATGAAACACGATAATTTACTTAGGTGCAATGTGGCGTTGCCTGAACAAGCACAAATCATTGACAAAAGATTCTACGAAAGATTTTCTTTTCGTCTTCGTCTTCGTCTCCGTCTTCTACTACTTCTTCATCATTATTTTCTTTTTTTTTGCCTCTTACGCAACACATAAAATGTCAGCGAAACTCATTTGACTGGACAACAGAGATGGCAAAAAGCTTAACTTGTATCCGTTGCATAAACTTGTCAATTTAAATATATAATGTCACTAAATCTGTATTAAGTAGTAGTAGTATTAGTAGTAGTAGTAGTAGTAGTTGTAGTATGTGTATGTCTTTAGTCAAAGTAACTAAAATTCAAATGTTGCTTTGAAATTCTGTTTGAAGTGAATTTTATGTGAACGAAATGCTTAAAATTTGTGGCAGGTTATCACATCGTTTGAGTATTGTTATTGCTGTTGTTGTTGTTGCTATTATACTCTTGGATGTTGCATGCAACATCGTCCGGCTACTAATTGTGCTCATTATCTGCTAAATGTTGGCAAATTTATGTAACGCACGCAGTTGGGGCACCAACTGATTTGATTACTCGTACGTGTGACGTACTCGCACTCACACCCACACTCACACTCACACTCGCAGTCGCAAGCACAGTCATAGTCGCAGTTGTCGCAGTTGAAACTGCCAGCAGAGACATCGTAATGTAGAAGGCCAATTGCGGCGCAACTTGCTTCTTGTTTTTTTTTTTTTTTCCATTTTTTCTTTTTTATTTTATTTTTTTTGCTCATTTCAGTTACCTGCACTTGACACAAAAAGACGCAGCTCAACTCATAAAACATGTAAAATGCTAAAAAGCACACATATTCCCTCTCTCTCTCTCTCTCTCTCACTCCCACGCACTTGCTGTACATTCTACGCTGCGGTCTCTTTCGGTTTTGTTAGACTCATTAAAAATTCCTCAAACGTTTCACTAAATGTTCATGTTTTGCATAAAAATTCCGTAAAAAGGACATGGCCACAATGTGATGAACAGTAGATACTTTTTTTTTTTTATCTTTTCTCGTACTCAACGATAAGTCTGTGAGTCTATATACATGCTTATACATATATATATACACATATACATACATATGTATATACATATTTGTGTGTTTATGTATGTGCGTCATAATTAGCTAAGCTCTGTCTAACGTCAAGTTGCAAATTAAATTTAATTTTACATATATTTGTGTTGACGCTAATTCAGATAAGCATTAAATTGCTCTAACGGCACATTTGACATATGCCACAAAATTTGATTAAGCGCATTAATTCGATTGCCACATACATATGTACCATATATTAAAGACGATGAAATTTCTTTAAATTATTTTTAAACATTTTCGCACAATTTATTTTGTATATATTATTTAATATTTTATTTTGTTTTTTATTATGCTAACAATTATTGAGATTATGTTAAATTTTTTTTTTTTTATTAAATATTTAAATTCTTAATATTCTCTTTTTAAAAAAATAATAAATTAAAAATATTAAGATTTAAATAAAATTTATTTTTAAACATTTCTGTTTTAATAAAATATATTAAAATATAATAATAATTAATTTATTATTATTTATTAATAATAATAAAATCACAACTCATATTTTAAAATCAGACTGCTCTCTCTTTCTCTCACTGAGTATAGTTTCGACAACTGCTTCTCTTTCAGGTATGAGTGTATACACTTTATACACGGTATGCTAAATATTGAGATCTCTCACATTGAAAGCTTCTCATCGTCTTGCATGTAAAGGAAGCCTGCAGTGAGCGAGCCAATAGTGAGCGCAGACGTTCACAGCTGTACTTCTGTTTTCAATCGTGAGCGCCGCCGTCGCTGCATTACAATAACAACTAAACGAAAGAGAGAGAGAGAGAGAGATATTTAGCTAATACACAGGCAGCCTCCAAGGTTCTCCTTGAATTGCAAGTACACACATATTGACATACTAAAAAGTGAGCCTACACTGCTTTGTTTTTCTTTCAAAAAAGACTTAACGCTTAATGCGCAATTCAAACAATGTAGATCTCTTTAAGAGAGAACGAAAGCTTTTAAAGCTTCTCTTCGCTTTGCAAATATTTACACATATGTAAACATACTGTGAAGGCAGCATTCAAAACTGTGCTTTTTCAGTTGTCGAAACTATACTCAGTGAGAGAGAGAGCAGTCTGATTTTAAAATATGAGTTGTGATTTTATTATTATTAATAAATAATAATAAATTAATTATTATTATATTTTAATATATTTTATTAAAACAGAAATGTTTAAAAATAAATTTTATTTAAATCTTAATATTTTTAATTTATTATTTTTTTAAAAAGAGAATATTAAGAATTTAAATATTTAATAAAAAAAAAAAAATTAACATAATCTCAATAATTGTTAGCATAATAAAAAACAAAATAAAATATTAAATAATATATACAAAATAAATTGTGCGAAAATGTTTAAAAATAATTTAAAGAAATTTCATCGTCTTTAATATATGGTACATATGTATGTGGCAATCGAATTAATGCGCTTAATCAAATTTTGTGGCATATGTCAAATGTGCCGTTAGAGCAATTTAATGCTTATCTGAATTAGCGTCAACACAAATATATGTAAAATTAAATTTAATTTGCAACTTGACGTTAGACAGAGCTTATAAATAGAATATTCTATAATTGCTGGTAACGATTTTATAACTTTCGAAACTCCTTTTAGTAACATCTGATGTACGGTATAACAAGTGATGAAGAATCTGTTGCGAATGTTTTGCAATAACTTCAATAAAAAAAAGAAGCAGAGAAAATATGCTATGGTTGACAAACACAATATGCGAAAGTATCGTTTTTCCTTGTTCGATTTTTTACCATTTCTTTTTTTTTTCATTTTTCATTTTTTATTTTTTTTTTTTGTTGCAATATGTTGCTCTGTAAGTATGTGTGCATAATGCATGATATTGAGTACTATGTGGCATGTTGCATATTGAATGCAATGCAAAAGGAAAATGAAAATGAAAAAAAAAAATGAAAATACAAATTCCTTTGATATTTGACAACGAACGATTCCCGCTTATGACATATCTAATTTCTGGCCGAGTTTATTAACATCTTTTGTGTGTTGGCAAGTTTAATTAATTGTTAGCCTGCAATTAGCATATGTACATTGAGAAAGGTAAATGATGATGAGAAGATAGTAAAAGGAATAAGGAAGATAGAAAGATGGAAATATGGAAAATTTGACAGCAGCAGAAAATTGAAATTTCAGAAAATACGCCAAGAGTTTGAAATGTGGAAAATGAAACAATTAGCAAGACGTGTTGTGTCTGTCTTATCAACGGCAAAAAGAGCAAAGAGAGAGAGAGAGAGGCAGCGAGCGTAAAAGAGAGAAAAGGACAGACAGACAGAGAGATAGACAGTTGCATAGTTTGCTTAACGGCAAAACAAATTAAAATCTGTGAAATGTAGTCGTAACTAACCCGCTTGTTGCCCTAAACGCCCACTGACTTGTTGGCCTTTTGCTTCACTGTTGACCACAAGGCGCACACAAACACAAAACATACACATGCATATGGATAGTCTGTTGGCCACGTTTTAGCCATGTTGCCTGGCCTTAAATATTTATGCAATTTATTTTTGTCTAAACTAATAAGTTGTAGTTGTAGTTGTAGTTGTTGTTGTTGTTGTTGTAGTTGTTGTGCAGGTTGTTTTATCTCATAATGAAATACTACACAGTGTATGCATAAGTATAAGCATACGCACACATCACAAACACATACACACACAAACACTAATACACACATGCATATCATTGTATGAGTTTATGCATGTTTATGCTTGCCTTGCATTTTGATATTTGTGCTTGGTTGTAGGCAACGATTTATTTGCCAGACTCTGGATATGCTCTACACTCTCTACACACACAAAGCACATACATACACATACATGCAAACTCAAACATACACAAGCTCTCTTTAGTTCACTCGCTTGCTCTCTTTCACTCACTCTCTCTCGGGCAACCAAGATGTTAACATATTCATTGAATCTGAATTAGTTTCGAGCTCTCTGGCTCTAACATTTTAGAGCTGCATTTTGAATTATGTGCAAGCAGGCTTCTGGACTTTGGACTTTGGACTTCGGACTTCGGACTCTGGACTCTCTCTATGGTTGACCTAATGGCCTTACTAGCTTAATTGTTAAACGAAACTGTAGCATTTTTGTAATTAAAACTTAAGTGCACAAAATGCAAACAAACCTGATGAAAATGATGATTATGTAGATGCTAGTTATGAGATCAGCGCTGATTTAACTTTATTTTATCGTATTAAAATTCTTAAAACGAAAAACACATTTAAATATTTAATATTGCAATATTTTACTGCATATATATATATATGTATAAATTATATGTTACACACACTGCAGCTTATAAGCGTATCACTAAAAAAAAATAATACTAATAGAAACACTCAACGAACTTAACACGATCCCGATGTAAATCAAACTGAAGCACAATTTTTCTTATTTTACATTTCAACACAAGCAAATGCCGAAAAATAACTCTCTGCTGAATTATGACGAGTGAGCGTGTGTGATTATTGCTTTGCTCTTTTGTTTAAGCAGACAATTTGCTTGCACTTATTTCTGTCGCACTCACACCAATTGAGCTCCTGGCATGCCTTGATCTCTGAAACGGGTGAGCAATGCTAAGCGCAGGTGTGCGTGATCGACTGTAGCTTTCTCACTCTTGCGCTTACACAAAACAATTTGCTTGCATTTATCTTCGTTGCATTCTAACTTATTCGTACATTCTGTGCTCCTGGTATATTTTGATCTCCAGCAACAGCAAAAATACTGAGCGAGTGTGTAGGTTTAAGCTCAAGCTGTATTGGTTGCATTGTTGAGTGAAAGTGTACTTGAACATAAGCAGTGCTCAAATTCGAGAGAGAGATAGAAAGCAATTTTGAGTGTAGGTGAACTGAGACTTAAGCCTTGCTCATATTATGCCTTTTCTTAGTTGACAACATTCGTGAAAACAAGACAAAGCGAATCATAGTTAATAAACACCACAAAAATAATTAAACGGCATTTTATATAAAAAGTAAAACAATTTTTGTTTATTTTAAATACATAACTATAATATATAAAACTCATAGTTAATAACTTTTATGCATAGTTAAAATAAAGTTAAACTAATTTTTGAATAACTCAACATTTTCATGCTGCTTGTATCACTGTATACCACTCCAACCGCCTAGCAGCTGATTCCATCCCCAAGCGCCAATCTGTGCATTAATCCAATTTCTAAATGCTGCAACATTCGTATAGACGCCCGGATATTCCGGCTTGGCACAGCCCAAGCCCCAGGAGACAATACCATAAAGTTTACCCTGTGTATCGCCCAACGGATACCCAACTAGTGGGCCACCAGAGTCACCTTGACAGCTATCTTGGCCATCGCGTGCAGCACAGAGCATGCGCTGAGTAATGGGCAACACTTTGTTATATGCTCGCATACAGACGCCTGATGCCACATGAGCAACATCGACATAGCGCAACACTTTCGACACTCCGTCAAGTCCATCCTCACTCTGATATCCCCAACCACTGACATAGAGCAATGTATCTGTGTTAAGTGCATCCTGTGTAGTAGCCAATGGCACCGCTTGCAGCTCCGCCGTATAATTGAGTCGTGCATTGAGCAACAACAATGCCAAATCATTATCATGCGTCACACTATTGTAGCCACCATGACGTATGATCTGACGTAAGCTGAGCAATACGCCGCCCTCAGCATGCTCAGCGGAACCAACGCGTACGCTATAATCTGCCACATCGAATGGCTCCTCGAAGCAATGTGCCGCCGTAAGTATAAAGTAATCTCCAATGATGGCACCACCACATGTATGTTCACCACGCGCTTGCACTGAAACTTGATATGGAAACTTGGAGATTTCAGTTACTTCTCCGCCCACAATGCGACCATCGTATTCTTTTTGCGCAGCATAGCCAAGCCCAAAGAATAGTAAGATAGTTCCTAGTGTTGCCAATATAAACATTATTATGTTCCGTTTCTCTACTGCTCTTGTTGGGTTGTAACTGTGCCTCTACAGCAATTCTTTCATTCCTTTTATAACCAAATATCTCGACATACTATATTTTGTCTGTTTTTTGCTTATCAGTTATTTTTCTTTATCTGAGATGTCAACAAACTTTTTGTGCCCCATAATGTAATCAGTTTGCAGTTCGCAAATTATTTCAAGTTCAGCAAAAACGAAATATATTTTCTTATCGAGAACTATTTGTTTTTACTCATTTCTTACGCATTCTCTCTTCTCTTGTCTGACGTTGACCCAATAACCTTCAGCTTTTAGCTAGCCATAACTGAAAATGTACGTAATTGCAATATGTAAATTTATATTAATTTTGTATACTTATTTTTTAAAGATTATTTTTCATATTGTTTAATGATAAATAATGCAGTTTCAAAAGATGTTAAGGTTTTATATATAAAATATTATTTCTGATATAAGTAAAATAAATATATATTATCAATATTTAATTAAATCGATGGAGAAATGACACATAGATTTTTTATAAAGATAAAAAAATATTATATAATTCTAGATGACATTTTAGAATATAATTCTTAAAAATATAGAAGAAGAAAATATATGTTTTTAATTTAAGCACGTAATTTTAAAAATTATTATAAATATTAAAAATTTTAAAAAAAAAAAAATAAAAAAAAAAAAAAAAATTTATATAGGTTTGCAGATTTATTATAAATAATTTGTTTTTAATTTGCATTTTATTTTTAATTTTCTTATTATTATTTTATTATATAATTATTAATATATTAAAAAAAAAATAAATATTTAAAGGGTAAATTTTCTTTTATTATTGTAAATTTTTTAAATTTTTTTAATATTTGAAAAAGTTTTTGAATTTAAATACTTAATAGTAAATTTTATTTTATTCATTTTTATAAAAAAACAAAAAAATATATATTTTTTTAAATATATATAAATATTAATATAAAATTTTGCAGCTATATAATATTAAATTTAAATATTTAAAAAAAAAAATGTTTATTTTAAATATTTATATATATTTTTTGTAATCTCAAATTGTATTATTTTATTATCATCCATTTTGTTATCAAATTTTATTTTTTTATATTATATATTTTATAATTTATTATTTATTTTATTTTTTATGATTAAAATTTTACTAAATATTTTATTTTAATTTTAAACTATTAAATTTTATTTTATATGTTCAGTAACATTTTTGTAAAATAAAATTATTAAAAATGTTGCACACATGCTGCTGTTTGTGCGTTTGTTTATTGTTTAAATAAATCAATTGTCGAGCGCAATTGTGGCCACAAAAACCGCAGAGTAAAGGTAAAAACTGTGTGAGACGCAGAAAGTGAGAGAAAGAGATAGCATGATATAGGAAAAGTCGCAGAAGCATTTATTGTTTGTCAGTGTGTTCGTTTATCCGTCACTTTGTCAGTTTTTTAATGCAGTAGCAGCAACAGCAGCAGCAGCAGCTGCCGTTACAATTGGCCATTGCGTTACGTCTTGCTGTGGTTTTCACACTTTTTTTTTTGGCAGCTCGCAACTTGGGGAAAGAGGTCGGAAAGAGAGAGAGAAAGAGAGAAAAAACATGAGAAATTCTCTTGCAGTTTATCTGGTGTTATTTCAATTTGTTTGCTTTTCGCCAGCGATGCTTTATTTTGGCCGATCGCCCATCATCATGCCACAAGCCACACACACACACACTGCGATGAACGAACCTGAAGGGGAATAAAAGGGACTACGAAGGGGGGTACTACGGAGAGACTGATTGTGGCAAGCTGTGTGTGGCAACTGCAATTGACAGTCTCAATTATCTAGATAGAAGTGCGACGCCGTCGTCATAGTCGCCACCACCACCACTGCCGCTGCTGCTGCTGCTAAGCCTTTTCGCAGCACATAATAAGCCAACAAAATTGAAACGGCTTTCGATTTGACAAAAAAAAAAAAGAAGAAAACGAAGAAAAAAATTGTCTATATATAATCTCAATATTTGGCTAATCGGCACACAGCAAGCCAATAAATTGTTTGAGGCTTAAAAATGCCGCTTCCGCAATTGGCAGCTCCTTGAAATGTCGTAGAAATAACACGCCTATAAATAAGCATAACTGTCAGCATAACAAAAACACAAAATTGCCAAGGCCCAACAACAATAACAACAACATCAGCAGCAACAACAACAACTACAACAGCAATGAAAGCTATGACTTCTTTTTTTTTCTAGTGAAAGTCTATGCCAAATATTAGCACTCGTAAAGTCGTTTTGGGTGCTGTGGGCGTGGCACTGCGAACAGACATTTTGGCATTTTTTTTCCTGTTTCGTCTTCTTCTTCTTCTTTTTCGTATTTTTCTGTACATGCCGTGTGAACTTTCGCTTGCAAAAAAAAAACAAAACAAAAAAACTTTTTCACCGCCGTCTTCTTTTTTTTTGGGTGGTTTTTTTTTTTGTTGCCTTAACCTTTCGCTAACATGAAAATTTTTGCAATCTTCCAACTGTCACAAACATGAAATTTGACTTTTGACACGATTCACTAAACCTTGCCTTGCCTTGAAATTTCACATTCACATTTCATTTCGACGTTTTTTTTTCCTGCATTTTCATCAATAGCCGCTGGCAGCAAAATTTCATTTTTTTATTTTTTGTCAGAGTGACAAAATTTTTTTTTGTTAGAAATTTAATTGTATTATTTTAGTATAATTTATTACACAAATTTAATTTATTTATTTAAATTTTTTAATATTCATTAAAATAAATTTAAAGTATTTTATAATTTACTTCTTTATTTTATTTTATTATATATTTTTTTTTCGTAAATTTTTTTTTTTATTATTTTATATATATAATTTTTAAAAATTTGGTTATGATTTCATATTTTTTGTTTATTTATTAATAGTAAAAAAAAAAATGTTAAAAATTTATAATAATAATATTTATTAATTTTTTTGTACTTACTTTTATGCGCTTTTTTTAATTTTTTTTTTTTTGTTTACATATATTAAAATTTATTAATATTTTTTATTATTATATTTTTTATTTTAACGTTTTATATTATATTTATATTTTATATTTTAATATGTATTTATTTTATGTATTTATGTTATTTATGTTAGCTACATTTCGAGCAATGCAATGAGAAAGAATCGTAGGAGGCAACTACAACAAATTAAAGCACACACACACACACACAGACTGAAAGACAGAGGGAAAGACAGACTGATAGACACAGTGACACACGCATATAGAGACACACCTTGATGTTGCACTTGCAACTGCTTGCCACAGCTAAACGAAAAATGGTACTTGCAACACGCACGAGCCAAGAGGCACGAGATGCACGCAGTGCTCGTTGCGCACTAAACACGTCTCGATGTGTTTTCGAGTTTTGTAACTCATTTGCAACTAAACTGAGTTCATTAAAGTTAATTTGAACGTGCAACATTGGCGTGCCACACACACATATACGCATAGCCAGCCAGTCAGCCAGCCAGCAAGAAATGCAACAACAAATTGTGTGTTGTGTGCGTGTGTCTATATAGAAGCTGCAACCTGCTACCTGCAACCTCGTTGCTCGTTGCTCCTTGCCACACACAATGCTACACACACAGAGAAGCATCCTGCAACTCCTCCAACTTCTACACTTCCTGCTGGCATGGCACGTGGCTTAGCATCGATAAGTTTGACATTTGCGCAACGTAAAATGACAACTGCCGATGCCGATGCTGTAGCCGATGCTGAAGCTGAAGCTGCACCCGAAGCACAGCAAGTCGTAGAAGAAGCAGCAGATAAAGAAGTAGAATGTAAAATAAATAGAAGAAACTACTTGGTAACGCTGCCGCACAGCGACGACGACGCCTGACATTTGCATTTGTCTTTTGCAACAACAAAAAGTACAACAACAACCGCAGCAGCAACAACAACAATAATAAAAAATGCTTTCAAATTAGCAACAGCTTCGCTTCCTTACATTGCATTTTCTTTTGTCAGCTGCTGCTGCTGCTACTACTGCTGCTTCTGCTGCTACTACTGCTGCTTTTGCATGCTCTGTCTGCCTCTGCTCGCTGCTTTACGGACAAACTCACGTGCCACAAGGCAAGCAAAAGAAATATGCTAATAATTAGCTGACGAATTGCAAAATTGTTTTAAAAGTCACTTTAACATCACGGATTTCTATATGTTGCCATTTAATTACTTTATATTTTTTTTTATATATCTATGACAATGGGAATTATTCACGAAATCGTCGAAGTTGTTTTATAATGAATTACTTTATAGTATAATGTATAATATATCTGTCTCTTTTACGGATTCTGAAAGGCATTTGTTTTACACTCGCTACTCAGTTTGTATATTGCTCTCTTTCTTCCTCTCTTTTTCTCTTCCGCTATCTCTGTCTCATCCTATCTCTATCTCTCTCACATCCTCCCTCCTGCAAAACATGTTTTGTCACTTTCTTTCGCCGCCTCCTAAGAACTCAATATATTCCTGTAGCACACATTTACCTATACCTATATATCTTTCACTCTCTTCTACACCCTATCGGTCTCTGTCTCTCTCTCTCTCTCTCTCTCTCTCTCCCCCTCTGTATCTGTTACGCTATCTCTTGCACTCGTTCTTTTCGACTCTCATATTCTCTCGCATAACTTTGCATACATATACTCCTTACTTTCTTTCACACTGTTATATTTCTCTTTCTCTCTCTCTCTCTCTCTCTCTCTCTCATTTCTCTTTCTTTCGCACATTATTTTCTACTCTTTCTCTCTCTCGTGTAATATCTACAATTTTAATAAAATATTTTAAGAATTTGCCAATAATCTGGAAATCACATAATATAAATTTTTTAAATCCATTTTTCATTCTATATCTTTCTCGCTCTTTCTCTCACTCACTTACTGTTTTACAGTCTATCTCTTTCACGCTCTTTCCTTCGCTCACTCATTATGGCTGTCTGTCTCTTTCTTGCATGCACTTCCAGAAACATTGAATTTCTAGCTGCCTCTCTCACACACTAACTACTAATGTCTTAAACTCGCTCTCTTTCTCTCCTTTCTCTGTCTCATTCTTCCTTGAACACACAATCTTCAATAATAAGATTTAAAGAATTTGCCAATGTATTGCATAACGGTACATACTTCATATAGCATAGCATAAACATATTTTAATACAGTTTTTGGAGTATTATCTCTTCATCAGCATCAGCATGAACATGAACATCAACATGAATTGAATTGAAATACAATTATCGATATTGTTTGATTCCATTGGGATTGTATTAGCTGGCTAAGTGCACAGTCTTAGTCTGTTGATTTCATTTAGAGAACGATTTCAGTTATTTCAGTGCTGATTGGGCCAACTACTTACATACCAAAAACGCCACACGCAATTTGCTTTGCACAACTGATGCACACGCTCTTCCTACATCAACATCTATCTCTCCCTCACTCTCTCTCTCTCTCTCTCTCTCTCTCTCTCTCTATCTCTATCTCTATCTCTATCTCTATTTCTCTGTTTCACTCGCTTTACGTCTGTCTTTATCCACTGACATCTATAGCAGTACAGCTCACATAGAGACACATAGAGAAAAGCTCTCAGCTAAGCCAAAGTTATGGCATGGCATTCAAGCAAACTTGAATCGACAACTGCTAAAATACATACAACAGAAAGAGATAGCAAGAAAAAGAGACAGGGAGAAAAACATACCGTCACAGCTAAATACACTCGAAGAATATCACAAAATGCATAAATTTTCTAAAAACAATGCAAGAAAAAAATTGAGCGAATGTTTTAAAAATGTTAATTCAAATTAAAATAAATCAATTAAAAAATTAGGCTACAATTGTATAATAAAAATTATTTTGAATTAATTATAACAAAAAAAATGAATTAAAATTCAACTAATAATCTAAAAAATAAATGAAAAATTTGATACGTTTTTTTTATAAATAATTGTTTTAAAAAATTTTAGATAAAAATGTAAGAAAAATTAGGAAAATAGATAGAAAAAAATTGAAATACTTGCCAAATTTAATCAATATTAATTTTGCGTGCATTTTACAATTTTTAAATTTTGAAATATCTGTAAATATAAAAAAGAAAATTAAGAAAATTATTTTGAAAAATTTTAAAATTATTATTTTTCGTAATCAATTTTATAACTAAAATTTCTTTTACTATTTTATACTTCAAATTTAAATAAATTATTTATAAAATATAATTATTAAAATTAATTTGCTGTAAATTCAATATTAAAATTGAATAGTTTTTCATTTGTTTTCCCACTAAAAACTTTAAAAATAAAACAAAACAAATTTTTAAATATTATTAAATTTAATTAAAATTAATTTGATGTAAATTTGATATTCAAAATTGTTGCCATATTTTAGACTACAAATGTAAAATAAAAAACAAAAGTATTTTAAATTAGTAACAAAATGTAACTACAAAAATTTTGTGCAGTGTTTGTTACAAAATCAGTTTGAAAATTGAATTCTAATGCAACATACCGTAGACAACAGTTCTCGAAAACTGAACTGAACTCAACTGAACTGTGTGAAGTGACTTTGTACACGACTCTCTATGTGACTCTCTCTCTCTCTCTCTCTCTCTCTCTCCGTCCGTCTGTCTGTTTCACTCAATGTGTATATATGTTGGCTGCCATTCATCCATTGACTAAAACAAATGGGTTCCACAACATCTTTTACTGTCAGCTGCAACTTGTCGCCCCGTCCATTTGTATATATATATATTTATATATATATTATATATATATATATGTATGTATATGTATGTATGTATATATGTGTGTGTGTGTGTATGCGTATATTTTGTGTCTTGTGCATTGCTGTATAAATAAAATAAATATTTATATTGAAATGCAACGCAATCGAGCGCAACCGAATTGAATTTTCAGTTCTGTTCTAAACCAAGCGCAGTGTATCTCTACTCTCTCTATCTCTCTGTCGCTCTCTCTCTCAACTGTCCGTTTCAGTCGTGTCCTTTTAGCCTTGCCTTGTCTTGGACATTGCTGTTGTTGTTTCTTTGTTGTTGTTGTTCAATAGAGTTCCAACTTGATTCCAATGCACCAATTCAATTTTGAACTTTGTCGCATTTAATTGCATTGCATTTGTCCTCAAAAAAAAAAAAAAAAAACACAAGTTGCGCAAAATGTTCAATTGATTTGAAGAAGATCTTGCATTGCGTTGTTGCCTCAGGTAAACGGGCCGTAGCTAATCTTTTACCCAAGAACTTTTTCAGTTTTCAGTTTTCGTGAATTGCGAATTGAGAATTGAATTGTCTTTGGCTTAAAACTTCTTCTAAATAGTTTTCAAATGTTTTCTCATTTTCTTCTTATCTCTTTTTCTCTCTTTCGCTCTCTCTCTCTCTCACTGTGTCTTTTTTTTTTTGGCCAAATAAAGTGGCTTTGTTTCAGCCAAAGACTGTGCGAAATGTGCGCCTTTGTGACTTGGACCAGCAACCGGAAGCGGAAATATGCTTTACGCACATAATATGTGTATACTATATGCATAAGTGAGATGGCAACTCTTGCTTGCTTTCTCGCTCTTTGCATTCTATTTACTTGCATGTATCAGATAGTGCAAAAGAGAGAGAGAGAGAGAGAGACATAGAGCGAAAGAGAGATAGAGATACATAGCGCCTTTGTCTCGGAATGGTTTATGCATGACAGCTCCCATTGCTGTACATAAAATTACATTACTCAACAAACAGACAAGCAGCAACAAATTATCATTTAGATAATACTTTTTAGTGCTTTTCAACATGCACACATACATACACACACACACACACACACACACACACAAACATACATACACTCGCATACAATCGCATAGCATGCTATGCCATATTTGTGCATGTGTATTCCACTCAGTCTTTCACTTACCTTACACATGACATTCTACATACCCTGTAAGCAGTCAAGGGGTTAACATAGGGTAGCATAGAATGAAATATGGCATAGAAAAATATATAAAAATATAAATATAAAAAAAAAATATAATATATACATTTTTAAATATCAAATATTAAAGTTAAATAATAATATTAAAAACAATAAAATAAAAATATAAATCATAGCAAAATAATTATATAACAATTTTTAAAAAATATTCAATCTAAAAAATATGCAAAAAATGTAACTATAAATATGAAAAATTAAAAAATGAAAAGTAGGAAAAATTTACTAAAAAATAATTGAATAAATAAATAAAAAACGAAATATTTTTTTTAACAGATTTTCAATTATATTTTGATTGAACTCAAAATATTCATAAACATTTAAAAACATTTATTTTATATATCTTTAGTATATAAAATATATATATATATATATAAATATATATTTATTTATTTTTTATATATTTTATATTGTGAATAAATTCATGGAAATTATAAGAAAATTATTAAAAAATTTTTACATTTATTACATTTATATTTATTTTTAAATGCTTATAATGAATTTAAATAAAAATGTAAATTAATTTTTTTATTTATTTATAATTTATTAAAATAATATTTAATATTTATTTTTCGATTTCGAAAATAAATTTATTTATTTATTTTTTTTTTAATTTTCTTATATTTTTTATATATTTTTTTTTGTATTTTTACATGTCATTAATATTTGTCTATTTTTAATATTATTTGATATATTTTTTATAATTTTTTTAATATTTTTAAACATTTAATTTTACAGGATATCAATTAGTTGTGCCTCTTTTCCCTTGTCATTATTTCTATAAGATTTCCTTTTAGCTGCATATGAAACAATATGCGCTACAGCTAAGCAATTGAATTTACTTAAAAATATCACAAACAAGCTACGATTAAAGCGTATGTTATAGTCGCCTATAGCCGCACTCTTGATGTTTGTTAAATTTTTTTCTTCTTGATGCCAACTGAGTGCCGTCTACATTTTTTTTCTTTTTTCTTTCTTTTTTTGCAAGCAAATGGCTATAAAAATACGCGGCAAAAGCGCGTAAAGTAAAATGTAAGTGGCATGCTGGCATGCTGGCAAAAGAGGCGGAGTGTGGGTAGGAGTGATGGGCGTGGTTTGCATAATACGCATAATAACAAAGCGGAAAGTGTGCGAAAGCCGTCAAGCAGGATCACAAGTAGTAGAAGCAGAGCCACAACGCGCTGCCACACACACACATACACTTACACAGACAAACAACAAAGTGTAGGAGTTGGGAGTCGATATGCGAGTGTAAGTGTGAGCATGAGCGTGGGCGTGGTTGTAGAAATCTAAAGTAGGAGTTGAGCCGAGCTGAGTTGAGCTGAGCTGAGCTGAGGCCATTTGCATTGCCTTCCTCATGTTTGGTTTATGTCTTTGTTTTTGCTTAGTTGAGTGGAATTTATATACATACATAATACATATACATATACATATACAGTACATGTACACACACACACACCCAGTCATACATATATATATACACATACGCATATACATATATCTAGAATAAGTAGCATGAGTAGGAAGTGTGTAACTTGTTGATTAAATCCCAAAAGATGTAAACAAAATAACAAAAACAAAAGCAAAATAACAAAAAACAAAATAAATATAAATTAATGATTATGTCTGTGTGTGTGTGTATGTGAGAAAGTGTGCATAAAAAATATGCATAAAAAACAAGTAAAATCAATTTAATAAGCTTAAATCGTTACAGGTAAAATTTACACAATTTTAAATGATTTTCGCAAATTCTTAAATTTCACCTGATGCAAATAAAATCAAATGCAAAATTTAATTCGATTTTTTATTTAAATATTAATGAATTACAAAAAAATATTATTCAAATATTTAAAATATTTTTTAAAAAAAATTCTAATGCTGGTGTTACAAAAAATATATTATTTTAATATTTATTTATATTAAATTTTAAAATATTAAAAAGCAAGCAAACTTATCATCTGATAAAAAAATTTCAATGATAAATTTTTCGTGTTAAAAGTTCATTCTTCGATCTGGCCGACTTCGAACTTCGTTTTTAATTCTTATTCAAAATACATATGTATACCTCCCAAGAAAAAGTATAAAAATCATTTCTGCATATATAATAATATTAATATTATTATATATACAAATATTTACATATATAATATATATGTATGTATGTATCTATTTCGAGATAAATCGAGGTCGTCTAACATTTAAACTAGACATATATTTATGCACATCGCTGCATTAAGTATTTTAATGCGTTGTGTAATTATTCTTTGTTTAAATAATTCACAAAGATGCACTTAAAATATCAACGCAGAAAATAAAAAATAAAAAAAAACTTGCGAGTTCACGCACACAAACACAGATAAAACACACACCCATTCACACACATTAAACACATTTGGCAACCTTTGCCAGTAATATGCTGCTGCTGCTGCTGCTGCTGCTGTAGAGTTCCGCTCTTCGCCAACCATTCACCATTCACCGCTCACCGCTCACCGCTCAGCAGCTTTCAGCTCTCTTTGCTTTTTGCCTCTTACTATCTACCTCACTCACTCTAGCTGCCTTTGCCAGCGCCTGTCTCTTATTATGATTTCTCACTTGCCATTTCCCTCTTTCTCATACCATTTTGCACATTTACATTTTTATGAACATTTCGCAGTTGCTGTTGTTGCTCTTGTTGTTGTTGTAGTTGTTGTCTATGCAGCGCCCCGCTCTCATAATACACGTCTTTTATATGCGCATACACTAATATGCATTACGTATGTGAGCGTGCATGTGTGTAAGAGAGAGAGAGAGAGGGGGGAGTTAGAGGATTAATGAAAGGCATGGCAAAGTAAGAGTGCAAGCTGACATTAAAGTATATTAAATTACTTAAGCACAGCGGATGAAGCAACAACAAAAGAGAGCGGAATTACAACTAGAGCTACAGCAAGTGCAAAGAGAGGAATTACAGTTACAGCGACAACAACAACTACAACAACGACATACGCTCAACTTTTAAAGCATAATTTCTCAAGCATAAATCTTTGTGGCTTTTCGCTGGCAAAACAAACAAAAATTAGTTGCACTCGCTGAACGAAATGAACGCAAAAAGAAAGCAACAAAATATAAAAAAAAAAAATTGGAAAGGAACAGAAGAGCAGAGAAGCAGTAAAGAAGCAATGAAACCAATGGTGCAACGCGGGTGGTGGGTGAGCAACACATAAGCAACGGTAAATTATGCGCCGCAATATGTCAGCGTGTTGCCAGAGTTGCCTTTGCACCCGTTGCGTTTGTCACACAGCATGTCGGCCAAGTTGGCAACGCCGCCAAAACGTACCAAGGCAACAGCTCTGTGGGCGCTGCTGCCTGCAGCCTGCAGGGCTTAGCAAGCACCGCAAAGCAGTTGTGAGGGGGGAGCGGTGGGGTTGTTTTGGACAGTCAACGCTTAATCAGAAATTATTTGCAAATGTCGAGTCGACATGTCGGCACTCACGACTGCACGACTCACGACTGCGAATAAAAAAAAAAGGAAAAGAAGAAAAATACGGCTCACGCACTGTTATTGTGCTGCTGCTATCTCTGTCGTACTGCTGCTGCCTTTTGCAATTTGCACACGCCACGACCCCATGACCCAAATAGCGGGAAATCTCTGCAACAAGAAAATAAGGCAAAGGAAACACAGTGACTTTGTGTGTATGTGTGTGTTGCAAAGCCAACTTTCATAGACTACTGCAGACTCAACGCAGTCAACGCGTTGCATGCCGCATGCCGCTGCTACATGCTGCTTACTGCTTGCCGCACGCTACACGCTGTGCCAAGTCTCCGTGCCTCATTTGTTTTGCGGACGCACAATATTATGCTGCAAAAAACAAAAAAAAATTACAAATAAAAATGCAAAGTATTTAACGACTATAAAATACCCTAAAAAATAAAAAAAAGGAATATATAAATAAATTGAAGTATAAACCAAATATATATATATTTATTTATAAATATATTTGAAAGTTATTTTAATATATTAAAAATATTTAAAAAAAATAATAATAAAATATATAAATAAATTTGAAAGATATTTTAATATAATTTTCTAATTTTTTTTTATACATTAAAATTTTTAAATTTCGTAAAAATAAATATGTAACAAATTTAAAAAATATTTTAATACATTTTAAAATATTTTAATATAATTTCCTAATCTTTTTTTATACTTCAAAATTTTGTAATGAATTTTAAAAATATTTTAATATAATTTTCTTATTTTTTTATATACAAAAAAGTTTTGTTCATTATGTAAAAATAAATATGAAACAAATATTTTAATAATTATTAATTAATAAAATTCCGAAAAATATTTATAACAAATTTTAATAATATTTTACATTAAATACATTTTAAAAATATTTTAATAAAATTGTCTTAGCACTTTTTCACTTTTATTTCAAGCGTCAAAAGTAAATTTTAAATGATTTTTTAAATAAATATGCTATTATAATTTTCTAATACTTATACTAAATACTTGAAGATATCATAACTTTGGCTTATTTTAGCTGCATTATATAGTTGCATATTTTTGTAAATAAATTTTCTTAATTTTGCTCTTGCAATTTCTCTTATTGCCAACAATTATTTGGCTCGTCATCTAAAATTGTATACTAAGTATTCGTTGTGCAGTCAATTGAAAATTCTTTATTTAGCTCATTAGGTTAAAAGTTTCCCTCAGTTGGAACTTGTGCCAATTGTAATGACATAGTTCCTATAACTCCCTATGAGATTGATAAATATCAAGTGAAAGAAATGGAACAAAAAAATAGAAAAAATAAATAAAAAGCAGAGCAAAACACAGTCGTGTATTTATTCTATATCTTTACTCGCACGCTAGAGCACAAAAGGCAACGTTGTTGTGGAGCGTCTCAGTGTCTCAATGTCTCAACGTTAGTTGAAAAGTAAAGAAAAGCAAGATGAAAATGTTGCGGCGTCTTATGCTGGTTAGCCGCCCACTTTGCAATAATAACTCATGTTAACCGAAAAGCTTCGTGCAGTGTCTCTGCTGCTGCTGCTGCTACTGTGACTGCTATTGCTGTTGCTGCTGTTGCTGCTGCTCCCCGTGTCATGTCCTTGTTCTCATTCTTATTCTCATTCTGGTTCTGCTCAACCTGATACTCGTCCTGCTGCAACAAAAGTAACTTTTTTTCGCGCACAATCAGCTGCATTTCAACATTGCGTCGCATTGTTGCCTTTTGCTTATAATTTACTTTTACTTGTGCTATGCTTCGGCTATGGCGTTTTTCTACTGTATCACAGCACACTGCACTGCACTGCTTTGTCCTCATGCTCATCCTCTGTCTCTGCTTCTCTGTTTCTCTCCCTCTCTCTCTCAATCTCTCTTGCTGTCTTTGTGCTTGTGGCGTGTAAAATATTTGCACTGCCAAAAACAAAAATAAGCAGCAGCAACAATAACAACAGTAACAGCAGCAGCAACAGCAACTGCAACATGAAATGGCAGCACGACAATAGCGCATAGCATTAACCATAATAATTTTCTTTTGCGAAAAGTTGCTGCTGCTGCTGCTGCTGCTGCCAGTACATGTTGGTAGAAGTTGCTGTCGTTGTTAATCAGCTGCCAGCTGCCTTGGTAAACAAAATACACATTGAATGAAGCTCTGACTACTTTGCTTTGCATCTTTTTTTTTATTCTTATTGATGTTGCTGTTGTTATTGTTGTTGCTGTAGTGTAAAAGAAACAGCATGTAATGCATGTGAGAAGTAACGTATATGTCTGTATAAATGTATGTATGTATATTATAAAAAGCTCTTTTGTCTATCTGAAGTTTTTCAACGCTTGCAATTTGTTTAATGTAAACTAAATAAATTTGTTCTATTTTTTAATAAATCATTTATTAGTTTGTTTTAATTAAAAAATTTAAATTTTAAATATATAGCAACGAAAATAATAACGTATCGGTAAATAAAAAAAAAAGTTTAAAAATAAAAAAAAAATAGAAGTTAAACATAAAACGTTTTAAAATAAAAAAATTTAAAAAATATATAAAATAAAAGTTAAAAATAAAACATTGAAAAATAAAAAAAAATAAATAAAAAAATTAAAACTACCATTAAAAAAATAAATTATAATAATTAAAATTTATTAAATTAAATTACAAAATATTTAAATATTTTTTTTTTAATTTATTATTGAATTAATTTTATATAGAATATTTTATTTAATTAGTATAAACAAAATATTTTTTGGATTTTAAGAATTCGCTGCTCAAGCAAAAATTCAAATTCAATTTCCATTTCAATTTGCAAGCATTAATCAGCAGCAAAGTTGTGAAAATAAACTTCAGATACTCCCTTTGTCCCTCTCTTTCTATTTCTCTTTCTCTGTCTCAATCTCAAAAGTCAACTCATCAAAAATTTGAGTATTTAATCTTGCAAAAAAAAAAAGACTTGGCAAGTTGTTGCAACTTTTTATTTTGTTTTTTTTTTCAGTTTTTATCGCATTTCAAAATCGATTACAGTTCATCAACAGAAATGTTGAGCAAAAGCACAACCCACGAGCCATGAGCTACAGCCTGAAGCCTGAAGATTGCAACCCTACGACCCACGTGCCACAACCCACGACATTCGACCCTCGTTTAGTTCTTAGTTATTTTCTGCTGATTTTGCAGTTGCCTATCAACGCCTTTGGCTTTTCACACAAAACTCAATTAAGTTGCGAGTACTCAGTGCTTCTTGTTGTTATTGTTGTAGTAGTTTGGGAATCATTTCTGAATTCTGATTCATTCACTCACGCACTCACTCACACTCGCATTCGTTGAGAGAAGAAAGTCTCTAAAATCGATTAGGATGCCAATTTTTATGAGCTGCAAGCATAAACTGAACTGAGGCGCGCCTCGGCAAATGAAATTGCTTACAAGCCAGAAATTTTAACTAAGTCATAAATAGTGCGAAACTTTTTTCTATCTCGCTCACTTACGTTCACTCTCTTTCTCTTTCTTGCACTCATACTCGCACTCGCTGCTGCTCTTTTTCTGCGCCTGGCCAACTGCAACGTGAGCGCTTTTTGTAAGTTTTTGGCTATGCGCCTTATACTTCATTTCCCCTTGCTCTGTCTTGCAGTCAGCCTATGCCTTCACATCTGCGCTCTCTCCCAATCTCTTGCTCACTCGCTCATCCTTGCAGTTAAAATAATTGATAACAGATTATGTTTTACAATCTAAGCAAGGAGAACGAGATATGAGATATGCTCGTAATTTTAATGGCCACATGTAGCGGGCCACACGTAGACATACACAGACACAGCAGGCACAGAGGAACTGTGCTCCGGACCTGGCACAGATTTCACAAAACGTTGGAAAACTTAATTATTTCGTGCAGGCCATTTTTGGTCAGACACATGCAGCAGAGGCGCTCGCCAAGAGGCGAATGACGTTGAAGGAAGCTAAACATAAAAAAAAATAATATAGAGATATACTATAATATATATAATATGGATGTAAAACTCTTTCTAAAGTTTTATAAAATAAAAATATAAATCTCCAATTTATCCGAGAATTTTCAGACTTTTAACCAACAACCAAACAAAAATAATAGTCTGCCATATATTTAAATAGAGCGAAAGAGCGTAATTTTACTTTTCTGATTTCATCCTAAAATTTCAGACTAAAAACATAGCATTAAATAGGGAAAAACCTTTAGAAACCCGGAATTTGAGAATTTCAGAATAGTTTAAACCCCTTAAAAAATATATATATAGCGACGCCACTGAAAACATACGCACACACATACACACAAACACACACACAGCATTAGAGTAAAAAGTTATTTATTTTATGGTCAAAAGTTACTTTCGGCTGCTCACAGTTTTGGTGGCTTCAGAATTTACTGGAGCATGCCGCATAAATCATAAACTATATGTACATATATATATATATATGTATATGTATATATATAGTTTATATTTATATATATATATATATATATGTCCATATATGTAACTATGTGAATGTGTATTTGTGTGCGTGTGCGTGAGTATGCGTGTCTGTGCATGTAAAACGTGCCACTTGATTTTATTTTTCTGTATCTGGGTCTTGTCTGTATAAGAATTAGATGTTTGTCTCTTTGTTTTAGAATTTGCAATTGTGTCGAAAAGTCGCAATACTTCTGTATGTTAATGTATCTATGTATATGTATGTATAGGTTTCTCGATTTTTCTCATTGTGTTTTAACTCTTTTTATGAATTGCCACCTCAGCAGCGATTTCAGCGGCAGCTGCAACAGCCAATTCAGCAGCATATTCTGATTTTAATTCTCGAGCACGCAGCTCGCCAGGATTAAGAATCGTAACACTATGTGTAGATACAGCACTCGTTAAACTGACCGATGGTTCAAGTTTATCCGTCGTTGATATACGATTTTTATAACCCTGCTCCATTTCATTTAGTATGTCATCACGATAAAAATCCTTGATATTTATCTTTTGATAATAAAAACCAGTTGGATCGTCATAATCAAATGTTATATCAGCACGAATATCAGTATCGGTGACCAAGACACGTGCACCCGGAATTGGTAGAAATTTGAAATTACGTTTACGTAATAATGGCATATACGTTGATTTCATATGCTCTGGTACATGGGTAAGTTTACTCATGATCTTTGAGGTACGGAATTCGTAAGGACGATCGACAAGTCGACGTTCGGGTGGTAATGTTAATTTGATTGCCTCCAATTGTGAAAAGGTTAAATTGAATGGCGTACGGCCATCTTTCCAACGTTCCTGGCCGCTCATAAATGCAATTTTCTTATTATTCCGCAATTGCTTACGTATAACACGCTTTGAAATACAATTGTAAACAATTTTGGGTACATACGGTTGCATTGGGAATTGACGGATTGAGATGGGACCACGTTTTGGATTGACCAACATATTGATGTATTTTCCATCGGCAAACATTTTCAATTGTTTTTCAGATTTCTTGGCTTTCTTCGTATTCACTGCTTGTGGCATAGGCAAGTCTTTTTTTCCCATTTGGAAAACATGACCATGTCCATGTCCAGGTACATGCGACCAATCGGGTTCACAATAGTCACGAAAATTAATACGCTTGAAGGGCAATCTTCGAAATTTGTATAGTTTCTGCATATCCATGCGAACCGTTAGGCGTGGCATATGCTGTTTACCACGCTGACAGGGACAAACATTGGGATAACGTATATCATAGCGACCTGGAGCGGGTTCATAGCATATGTGAGGTCTAACGCGTACATCACGATTTTTAGGCAAATATGAGCGATTATAGAATAAATGTGGATTGGGTTTTGGATCCTTTTTAATTGGAGCCATTGTGTTTTCGATCTGATACAGATTTGTATGGGTATCGGTGGGTCCAGGTTCACTTGGATTACGCCAACAGCTTGTCTGATCCATGACCATAAAACGAGAACTTGGACGTCGTTCTCGTGCATCTGGTTTTCATTAAGAAGAATTGGTTTTCATTAATCTACCGAAAATAAATTGAAAGTACAATGAAAAGATTCTTACTGGATAGAAAGATTCCCTTTAGGTTATTTACAGGATTAAAAAATGTGCCGTCATCCGAGGCCTTCTTGGAGTACTTGACGGATGTATGATGCTTTTTTAATTTACTTTTGTGTGTATGTATTTTGGCGAACATTGCACCCTTGGAACCTTCCTTTCCCTTATATGGTTCAGGGAGTATACCATATCGATTTGGAGCAAGTTGATAGCTTCGCCAAGAAGTCAATGCTCGATCACATTTTAAAGGACGTTTTACCGGATACGGATACTCGGGTGTCTTCTCATAGCCAGTGATATGCCTATAGTGATCATAAGTTGCAGCACTACAATCTTCGCCACGATTCTCTAGAAAAAAAAAGACACAGAACAAAATCAAATACATAAAAAAATTCATAACATTTTTAAGAAATTACAAACCTTGCTGACAACGTTGATTGTAGTATGTGCCGGCTAATTTGAATTGTTTTCGAACATCATCTTTGAAATTTGTACGCAAACGATTGCCTGAAATGAAATTTAATTAGTAAATTACAATGTTTATAGGCATATTGTATTGTATGGCTAACGCGACACCATAAATAGAGGCATGCTCATGCGAGTTGACACAAAATTTTGGCGTTCATCCGCAGTCATTTTCCTTTCATCTTTCTTCATGTTGTTCACTTTACGCTGCATGCTGTTAATATATGAGGTTGGAATTTCTTTAAACGACAAAGGAAAGTCTTTAAAAAAATATATATGAATATGGAATATAGAGAATTACGAGCATTCAAAATAAAATTAAATTGTGCGTAATTCTTTCAAAGGAAGAAAAAACACACAATGATTGTTATATCAATTCGGAAAAAACCTAATATCAATTTTCAAAAATTGACAGTAAAATAAATAAAGTCTCGAAAAGTAACTAAAAGAAATTAAATGTGAAAAATATTATAAATAAAATAAATGAATTAATTTTTTTATATAAAAATATATTTAATTTCAATTTTTATATTTATATTATTAAATATTTGTAAATAAAAGAATTCACTATTAAATTAAATCTTCATTTAAATTAAAATTTTATTTAATAAAAAAAAAAAATGTAAAAAAAATATTTTTTTTTGTATTTTTTTTTTTGTAGTTTTTTTATATTTTTTCTTTATATTTTAAACCCAACAAAAACGTTTCAAGACTCGATTTATTTATACAAAATTGAAAACTATAATAAAATATATAATATATAATAAATCTATAATAAAAAAAACTATAATAAAATGAAACTAATACCAATACGTTATCCTAAAAAAAGAACAGAACTTTTTAGTAAATTAACTTGGAAATGCAGTAGTGAAATTTTAAGTTTTCAATCTTAATATATATTTATTTATATACATTTTCATCTAGATTCATTTCGAATATTTCCCAAATATGATATATGATATAAGCATATTAATGTTAATGTGTCTAAAGTTTTACTAGTGAGTTCCGATACATCATTGAACATCTGCAACCTCAGCAGCTACTTCAGCGGCTGCAACAACAGCCATTTCAGCAGCAGCTTCTGCCACAAGTTCTCTAGCACGCCCATCGGCAGCATTAATAACAACAGTAGTTTTGCTGCCAGCACGAGTACTCGATGATGCAGAGTTCCTTAATGAGCCGATCTGTTGCCTTGATGGAGTTGAGACAATGGAACCAGTGAAACTATTTGATTTGGCAACTGGTTGCGCATTTGGATCAATGCCACTCTTCTCTAAAGTCAGAAGCACAGAACGACGATAAAATTGTGTTTCATCAAGTTTACGATAATAGAAACCCGTCGGATGCTCGGCATCAAATTTAACAATGGGACGTATATCGGTATCGGTAACCAATACATGAGGACCCGGTATTGGTAGAAATTTAAAGTCACGTCTACGCAACTCAGGTGAAAATTGTGCTTTTGTATGTTCGGGAACGTGAAATAATTTGCTTGTTATTTTCGAATCACGCAACTCCAAAGGATGATCAATAAGTCGTCGTTCTGGTGGTAAACTCATCTTAAGTTCCTCAAGCTGACGAACTGTCATTGCAGGCGGTGGGCGACTGTCTTTCCAACGAGATTGTCCGCTCATAAAAGCAATTTTCTTATTATTTTGCAATTGTTTACGTATCGAACGCTTTGCAATACAATTGTAAACAATCTTGGGCACATAGGGAGCCACCGGAAAGGGTCGCAGAGAAATTGGATAACGTTTTGGATTCACCAACATATTGAGATATTTACCATCCGCATAGAGTTTTAAATGTTTTTCCATTTTCTTTGCTTTACTTTTACTTTTCACCGGTTTCTTGGGCAAATCATTTTTACTCATTTTAAAGATATGCTGATGTCCATGGCCAACGACATGGGACCAATCGGGTTCACAATATTTATTACGATTAATTTTCTTATAGGGCAATCGACGAAACTTATTAAGTTTCTGCATCAAAATGCGAAGTGTTAGGCAAGGCATATACTTTTTATCTCTCGGACATGGCGGAATATCCTTATAACGCACATCATAACGACCCGGTGCCGGCTCAGAACTTAGATGCGGGCGCAAACGTACAGCACGATTCTCTGGCACACACGTGTGTGGAATAAACATGTGCGGATTGGGCGCTGGCTTCTTTATGATGGGCGATACTATATGCTGTATCTGATTGATCTCTGTATGTGTATCGGCGGGGCCCGGATCCTTAGGATTACGCCAACATGTTGTCCCGTCCATAACCATAAAGCGCGTACAGGGACGATGATCTCGCGCATCTAAGAACACATATAAATATTAATTATAATACGATTTTGGATTGTCCTTGTTTTTTTTCTTCCTCTTACTGGTGGGGAAAACTCCCTTTTGCCTATTCTCTGGCCTTTTAAAACGATCAATTTCACTTGGCGTCTCGTAGAAATTGGATGACGGGTGATGTTTCTTAGCTCGACTCCTATGTGTATGCATCTTCCGAAACGTAGCACCCATAGATCCCTTGTGTTTCTCATATGGTATGGGCAAGACACCATATCGATTGGGAGCAAGTTGATAGTTGCGCCATTTAGTCAGTGACCGATCACATTTCAAGGGACGCTTTCCTGGTTCTGGATATACCGGTGACTTGTCAAAGCCAGTGACATGTCTATAATGTGCATAAGTTGCAGCACTGTAATCTTCACCACGATTCTCTAGACGACACAGAAGAATTAATATTTAAAAGTAAATCTAATATTGAATTGCAAACCTTTTTGACAGTGTTGACCGTAAAAGGTTCCGGCTAACTCAAACTGTTTCCGCACCTCATTCAAATGATCATCACGCAAGCGATTACCTATAGTAAAACCTTATTATAATATCTAATATCTTATGACTCCACTATATGACTAACGGGACACCATGAAAAGTGGCAAACTCATGCGAGTTGGCACAAAGTTTTGTCGTTCATCGCTGGTCATTTTCTTCATTTTTACTCTATGCATAATATTTCTTAATGTATTTTAAAGAACTTTGTTAAGTTTAAATTGTTGCAAAATGTACGTATATATTATGAATATGTATATATATATATATATATATATATGTATATGGTATATATATTTGTAAGTATAATTGTAATTGTAATTGTCTTTTGTATATAATTCTATTTATGTATAGTGTAAATACTTGTCTGTAATTCTATGTGCCTACTTCACCAACTCCAAAACAACTGGAAACTTTATTCAACTTTCGGAATTAAAAAATTTTTGAAAGTAAATAAAAAGTAAACTAATCGGAAAATTAAAAACAAACTTGAAGAATTCAATGAAATGATAAAAAAAATTATACAAGAAAAGGAAAAGATTTTATTAAGCGTAATTAAAAATAATTAATAATAATTAATAATAATTAATAATAATTAATAATAATTCATAATAATTAATAATAATTAATAATAATTAATAATAATTAATAATAAATTAATAATAATTAATAATAATTAATAATAATTAATAATAATTAATAATAATTAATAATAATTAATAATAATTAATAATAATTAATAATAATTAATAATAATTAATAATAATTAATAATAATTAATAATAATTAATAATAATTAATAATAAATTAATAATAATTAATAATAATTAATAATAATTAATAATAATTAATAATAATTAATAATAATTAATAATAATTAATAATAATTAATAATAATTAATAATAATTAATAATAATTAATAATAATTAATAATAATTAATAATAATTATTAATAATTAATAATAATTATTAATAATTAATAATAATTAATAATAATTAATTAATTATAATTAACTATAATCAATAATAATTAATAGCAATGAACATTTAATTATATGAAGCGAAACTCTGTCAAGTTTGTCTAACACATAAATAACACATAATACACACATAAACTATATTAAAATATTTAAAAAAAAAAATTTAATATTTTGTTAAATAAATAAAGAAAAGCAAGGAATATGCGACATAAAAAAGAGCCGTCATTAACAACAATAAGGGGAAAATATGAAAGTTGCAATTAAAAAGTTGTTCATTACACACAATATCAATTGTGGGCCACAATTCTTAATGCGTAATAACAAAATGTAAAAAAAGTTGAGCAACGCAACACATCAGCATCGGCATCGGCATCGGCATTGCAACGAATCGATTCGCATTTACATTGTATTTTCTCATTGCAGTCATTGATTGACTGACTCTTAACTGTGTCCTGTGTATTCCCAATTCTGTTGCAGCTGTTGCCTGTTTTTATTGTTGTTGTTCTGCTTGTTGAGCTTGTTGTGTTATCCTGCTGCTTCAGTCTCTGACTTCTTTCTTCTGTTCTGATTGCCTGGCATTGCCTGCATTTAATCGAATTAATTAATGGCACATTTCACATTCATCATTTACCCGCTTGCATATTTCGTTCATTTTACTTCTTATTTTGCTTTGTATTTTTATTAACCTATCCCGCTCTATCTCTCTCTCTCTTTCTGTCGCTTTTCAGCCACCCTCGCAATGCAACAGTATCAGCCACGCCCCCAACAGCTCCTATGCTGATTGCAATTGCATTGCGAGTCGCGTCGCCTGCTTGTTTTTCCCCTCTTCAATTTATTTTTTTATTTTCATTATTTAAATTTTTTCTCATTTTTTATTTTTTTTTTTTGGCACGAATCAACGAGCTGCAAAATTCAATTGAGAATCGTTGAATGCAAGTTAATCAGTGCGCTTGGCTACGCTAATTATGCGGCCAATGAAAATCTCACTCCACCTTTACCTCCATCCCCTCTCTCTCTCTCTCTCTCTCTCTCTCTCTCTCTCTCTGCAAGCTACTGTGTATTTATAGCATATATCGCATTATATTATATAAACATATATATATTATATTTATATCTGTAATCAGATTAATATTGTCTAATGAGTTGCAATGAAGTTGGCTTATATGCGGCAATAATTATGTGGCATGCAACTAAATGTTACACATACAACGCAGTTTACAACTTTGTTCTTTTAAGCTTTTGCATTAACTTCAATTAGAGAAAGAACAAACAAAAGCAACATTATCTTGCCAGCTATATTTATGACTGATCATTCCTATAGCAGACAGAGGGAAATATAGATAAGATCAGCTGACAATCAACAAATCTTTGAGCTTGCAAGTTTATGGAAATAAAACAATTATTTTTTTTTCAAAGTTTTTTATAAAATTATTTGTAAGCCATAAATTTTGGACTTCATAAATATACCGTTGGATGTAGTGTTTGACTTCAATATTTTTTCAAAATGAAATTCAAAATTTTTGAATATTTTTGTTCTATGTTTTGTCAGTTTTGTTTAATTTCTTCCACGTCTTTTTCCACGATTCTTATACGCTTTCTCAGCTTTCTTTTTCTCTTTTTCAGCTTTCTTAGCATCTTTCGCAGCCTTTGCCTGCTCTTTCTTGATTCTCTTCAAGTTTTCTATAATTATACATAGAATATATATTTGTATCTCTATAAAAAAAAATATAAAAATTTCATAGTACTAACCTTTAACAAATTTGGCCATAACAAGATTAACAGGCAACGGTGCACATTTGAAGCCAGCTGGTGGCGCTTTTGTTATACGTATAAAACGGTAACCGGTCGCATAGAGCATACCGAGACAAGCTTGTGGACGAATTCGTGTTGTTGGCCAATTATCAAATTTAAGATCTTTTTTCTTAATCTCTGTCATTTTAGCACCATCAATATCTCGCCAATAGTGCATATGTTTTGGCCGAAATTCTTTACATGGCAATTTCCAATTATGATTCGTTCCATATTTTTGATATTTACCCCAACAACCGGGTTTATCCACATAGAACCAAACATCTGCATTCGGATATATTCTCATGATTTGAGTTTACGAAAAATCCGAAAAAAAAAACCGACAGAAAGAAAGAGAGAGAGAATCTAAAAATAAATATATATGCATTCGATATATATACTACATATATGTATTTATATATTTATATAGAAATATTTCTCTGCGTATTTAATTTCAATTTTGATACAAATGTTAAAAATATAAATGTTTACAATGTACTTGGCAAGTCTAGTTAAGAATTTGAAATTTTATAATCTTTGACTAGCTTACTATATACTATACATATTTTATTAAATTCTATACGAATTATTCAAATGCATTTGTAAAAACCAAATTGTATCTGCAATAAGTTATGAATGTATTTTTAAGCTATCTATTTCATTATATAGAAACATCTGTAAAATACAAAAGTATCTATATAGTATCTATAAGATACAAAAGTATTTAAAAGATATAAATGCATCTGTAATATTCAAAAGTATCTATATAGTATCAGTTAAATACAAAAGTGTAGGCAAAGTATACCAAAATTTCTATATAGCATTAGTAACATACAAAAATATCTATAAGATGCAAAAGTATCTGTTAGATACAAATTTATCTGTAACAAGATACAAATGTATCTTCAATCTATTTATAAATTTATCTACAAAAAACATGGAAGATATCTATAAAATATATAATAATCAAAATTCACTATAGAGAAGATAATAATAAGGAGGAGGTAAATGTATCTGTAAGATACAATAGTATTGTCATTCTTCTGCTTGATCTTTTTCTTCTTCTGTTGCTGTTGAAACTTTGAAACCAACCGCTGCTTGCATATGTATTTTCAGTCTGTAAATAGATACAAATAATAGAATTAATTATTGTAAATTATATATATATATATATATATATATATATATGTTATATATATATATATATATATTTTTTTTAATGAAATGTTGTTGGTCAAATGAAGCATTTAGTTAGTGAGTTATACTAAAATCAGAGAATATAGTAAACTATACTAAAAACTAAGTAGACACTTGCCGGGCAAAGTTAAGCTCATTAGATTAAAGGATATGCGCCAGCATACAGTGCAAGAGAGAAGAAAGAAGAGTAAAAGAGAAGGGAAGAGTAGGAGAGAGTAGAGAAGAGATACTGGGACAAAGGTGATGCCGAAAAACTGTCAATTAAGTTTAATTATTTTATGTTCCCAAATGGGGCTACGCATACACACACACACACACACATACAGAGAGAGAGAAAGAGAGAATGAGAGATAGAGAAAGAGAAAGAGATAGAGAATGGAGAATGGAGAGAGAAGTGGCCCAGCTAATGTGCAATGCGGCACAAAGGCGGCGTCGTAGTCTTATGCAAGCGAAACCCAACTCAACATTGTTAGAGAAAGGGCAAAGTGTGAGTGAGCGAGAGGGAGAGGGAGAGAGAGAATGAGGTCTTGACTTGTAACGTTGCCTGCCGCTAAGCAAAGTCAATTATCCTAGCAGCTTTGATGCAAGTAATTGGCATAATGAAATTTTCTCAGCCAAACGACAAGGACAACCGCAAAGAATAGAAGCAGAAGCTAAAACTGTAGCAGAGCAGCAGTAAAGGCAGCAACAGTAGAGAAGCAGCAACAGCAACAGCAGCTGTAGAGGCAGCGGCAAGCCGTAACCATAACCGTATTAGCATATCTGGCGGCAACTGCGGAACCGATGACAATGACAACGTTTTTCCGTCATTCTTTCAAGTTGATAAGCTTGAGCCAAGACTCGAGTCAACTCGACGCCATTCTTATAATTTTTTTTTCCCACTCTTGCTCCCTTTATCTATATATTTTTTTCTCTCTCTCTCGCTCTTTGTCTCTCTGTCTTCTTTGCGTATTGAATAAATATTTAAACAGTCCAACAGCTGTCGCACAATATTAATAGCATACGCTGAGGCGCCACTTGAACTTTACCAAGAAGCAGTAGCATCAGCAGCATCAGCAGCAGCATCAGCAGCAGCAGCATCAGCAGTAGCAGCATCAGCAGCAGCAGCATCAGCAGCAGCAGTAGTAGCTTTTCACTGCTCTCTAAGGCAACACGACTGCCTTGACTGAGGCCCAGTGCAAATATGTTGCCACAAAATGTTTAAATATTTTATAAGCCAAAGGCATTTTGGCAGTGTGCAGCAAAGCGACAAACCGTAACCAAAGTTGCAATGGGCCCACAGCAGCAGCAGCAGCATGCAGCAGTAACAACATGCTGCAACAACAACTTTAAAGTCAAAACATGGTCACTGCAGTGGAACAAGCCAAGTTATGCTTCTGCTCTTACACTTGCTCCTGTTGCTGTTGCTGTTGCACTTACCAAAAACGTCAACACCTAAAATCCAAGATAAGCAAAAGTTGTAGTTTTCCTATTGTAACATATATATATAGAGCAGATCAAGCAGAAATCTGGCTATAACAATGACTAACTGTTAGATGCTATAAGCAAATAAATGTAGATAATAAACAATAAGAAATAAAAATAAAATAAAATAGTTAAATGATAAATAAATGAATAAAAACATAAATAAAAATACAATAAAATAGATTAAAGTATAAATAAATGTTAAAAATGGTAAAAATTAATAATTAATGTATTATTTAATAAATTAATAAATTAATAATTTAAAAAAATAAATATATAGTTATTTTAAGTTAATAAAAAATTAAATAAAAATACAAATTAATTAATAATTATAAATAAAATAAAAGAAAATATACTTAAATAGTTAATTTAATGATAAATAAATAAAATACAAATACAATAATAATAATAAATAAATAAATAAATAAAAATTACAATTTAAAATAATTTTATATTAATATTTCATAAATATTAATTATATAAATAAATATAAATGATTTTTTTTTTTTTTTTTTATTAAGTGAAGAAAATGATGCCTAATAAAAAAAATGTACTATATAAACAAAAACTAAAATAAATAAAACAAACAAATTATAAAATTAAAAAAAATTAAACAAAAATAAATCAAACAAAAAAATTAAACGTAGCAAATAAAAACAAATGTAACAATAATTATTTAAACTTAAAATTTAGTAACTTAGAATTCTAGAATAAAAAATAAAAACATTAATTTTTTATATAAAATATATAAAATCAATAAATATATTTTATATTTACTTAAATTAAATTATTATTATATTAAAAAAAATTAAATTACTATTATATTAAAAAATAATAATTTTTAAAAAATTAAAAAATCTATTAAATAATTACAGAGCATTAATTAGTCTACTCTTGGGTTGTCAGGGTATTTCGTAGTCTATCATACTTTTTGACTATTTGATTTCGTCTTGTTTTGTTTTTTTATTTTTTTTTTTTGCTTATTTTTGGTTGCTTTTTGTTGCCCAGTCTCGCTTGGCATTCCCTTAATACCATGAATTTTCGTTGGTTGCATGCTCTGGCATTGTCTTTGGTGAGGCAGCAGCAGCAACAGCAAGAACAACAACAACAACAGCTGCAGCATCTGCTGCAGTAGCAGCTTGTGGTGGTTGGTTGCATGGTGGTTGGCTGTTGCCTGACTGGCGGGTTATCAGCCATTTGGTATTGCTATTGCACGGTGGGTGTTGCTTGTTTGCGGTTTGTTGCATTTGTTGCCATTGCTATACAATGCACGCACAAATATATAGAAATATCCACAGTTATCTGCACATACATACATGCATATATATATATATATATATAAAATATATATATATGGTATATATACTGAACGACAGCGCTCAACACTTTTTATCGTTCAGTATCGTTCGACGCTCTGCTACTACTTACTATTATAATTTTTATATTCCCTTTTTTCTATATTTTTTTCTCTTCCTCCAATTGTTGCTTTTGTTGTTGTTTCTTCTATGAGTAAATTTCCATGGGGGCTTAGCCAAAGTTGAACATGTTGTTGAGTTGATTTGATAGCGTATGCGAGATGCGAGATGCAAGTGCAAGTGCAAGTGCCGCTTACAACTTTCAGTTTGTGCATGAGCGCGCAAAAGTATGCTACACATTTTTTAAATAGCGCTTTATGCTTCTGCTGCAAAGATGCTTGTGTTATGCTAGTTAAAGCTTTTCGATTTGTTTTATATTATGCAATAAATATATGTATATAGAATTAATAGTAATGATATATGTATATGCTTAAATATGTCTTTTATATTTATTTATAAATTATGTTATGTTATTGTTTTGAAAAATAACAAATAAATAAATCAAAATCGTAAATAATTATATAAAAATTAAATAAAAGAAATATTAATATAAAATTAAATTAAAAATAATTGATATAAAAAAAATAATAGTGCAAAAATAAATATAAATCAAATTTAATATTAAATTACATAAAAATCAATATGAAAATTAACTGTATACTTAAACTAAAAAAACAAGATTTTTTTTTTTAATTTAGAATAATTTTAAAAATATCAATATTATATACACATTTTATATTTATATATTATATAATTTTCTATAATATTAATAGAGCTCATATGATATATAACAGAATATTTTATGCAAACGTAAGAAAATGTATTAAAAAAAATTTAATAAATATGAACAAATTTTTATACATATAAAATATCTGCAAGCTTATATTGAAATATTTAATATATTTAGGAATTATAAAAATAATTATAAAATATGTAAAAATGCTTGTTTAGCTAATAAAAACTTATTTAAAAAGTAAAAAAAATTATTTTAAAATTAGTTTTTATACCTTTTTTATACTTTTACCTAGTTTATTTTTACACTGTACAGTTAACAAATATTTTCGTAACAAATATAATAATATAATTTAATTACAGATATAATATTGAAAAAATATTAAAAATATTAATTATTAAAAAAATATAGAAAAAATTATAAAAAATAAATTCGAATAATACTTTGAAGATTAAGAATTAAATTATTTTTGTAAAAGTATAAATCGAACTGTAAATTCTTTAAATATTGCAAACAATTATTTCTCAGATGCTTGTAATGTATTTATATCGTCGCAGTTCAGACATGATTAAACATACTTTCTTGCATATAACCAAAAGTCGCTGTCAAAAGTTGCCGCAGGCATTAAATATTATTTTTTTATATATTTTTTTTTTTTTTTTTTTTGCTGTTCTTTTTGTTGGTTGGTTTCGGATTACACAAAACTGTCGCGCATATTGCAATATGCTGAAACAATGCTGTCAACGCTTTTCAGCATACGTAATTATGTCGCTAAAAAAAAAAATAAAAAAATGAGAATGAGAATGAGAATGAAGAAAAAAAAGAAGAAGATGAAGAAAAGATGCTTCATGGTTATTTTTATCGATGCGCATTAAAAGGCTTTTAAAATTTATTGATATTACCGACTCTATTAAATTATGCCAGGCAGGCGAACACCCTGGAGCTGTGAGCTGTGAAAGCTGCAAGCTAAGAGCAGAAGAACTGTGAGCTGTGAGTGTGTCTTGCTTGTCTTTACTACAGTTCATGCTTTCCATTCTTTTTCAGCTCATTCCACGTGCTACACTTCTACTGTTTCCTTTTAGCTTCATTTTCCTTTTCTTTTCATTTTGCGTTTCGTTGTTGTTTTTTATGTTAAATTTTGTGAGTGACGTGGCAATGGCAGCAAATTTTCCATGTCGTCAATGGCAGCGACCGATGACTGGCAGCAAAATTGGCAATGCCAAAAGCAGCAACAGCGACGGTGACGGCGACGACGGCAGCGATAGCGCTGCAGGGCTGAGCAGGTGCTGAGCATGAGAGAGGGACGGGGGTGGGGAAAGAGATGGAGCCAAAAGCGCAGCACAAACTCAATTTGTGTGAAAAATACTTTTAGTTGCTGTGCATGTTTTAAATATAATAACAACAACAACAATAACAACGTGTAGCTGTAAATTTTATTATTTTTAAAGGCAAAAATTACAAAATAAAAAACTTTATATATATATGGATATATTTTGCGCTACGTTAAGCCGAGCATGAGGTAAATTAATGCATAAAGACAAGAGCTGCGCCTGCATTGAAAGCAGTTTATTATGCGTCTGCACATACACAGACACACACACACACAAATTTGCGCTTGTAGTCACTCGGCGTGTCGCTTGACTGGCAGCCATGGCGTATGATTGATAAATTTACACATTGAAAGCGCAACCAAATTATGTAGCATATTTTGCGGCGCCACAAAAATTGTTCAATACATATATATTATTTTTATTTTTATTATGGCGCCTAAAGTGACTGCAAACAGTATGCGATTATTATGCAGTCATAATTTTGGCGCGTGGCGTACAAAAAAAAAAATGTTTTCCAATTAATTAGTTTGACAAATTCAATGTAAAAGTTTACAAATTAAATTTATAATTGCAAAAATTAATAGTTTTAGTTTACAGTTATACAAAACTAATAAAATAAAATATATTGCTGTGCATAATATTTTGTCTTTTACTGTTTGCTATCATCAATCAAATATTGCAAAAGAAAAATATATATGTATATATATTTATTTTTATTTTTATTACTTTTTGCTTGGTCGCATTTTAAGTGCAATACAAAAAAAAAAAAAAAATAAAAAATAAAAAATAGAACAACAATTTTCTATTTATTTGTGTAAATATTTATAAATATTTCCAAGATTTATTTAATAAAAATTAAGTAATATTTTTGATAAATAAAAATTATTTCCTTTAAATTTACAAACTTATTGAATTTTTAACACAAATTTCACACACATCGAACGCTGACCGAATGCTCGAATTTTGATTGCCTTTGTTAAGGCTGCTCGACAATTCCACCAAAAAGAAAAGAAAAGGAAAAAACTTTACGTTGCCTTGACAATGTCGACCACTAAAAAAGAGATCCAAAAGGATACAAACAAAAAAAAGAGAAACCGAGAGAGAGAGAGAGAAATGGAGGGAAAGTGCAAGACATGCAAAGGATACTCAATGTACATATGCATGACTCCATGGAATTGCTAGCCATGATACTCTGTACACATATGTGGTATAGATACTGTTGAACGTAGTTCTTTCGCTTTCAATATTTTCAAAGTAACACAAAACATATTAAAATGCATATATAAATACAATTGATAAAGTATATACATTAATTTTTGCTATACATTGATATCGATAAAAAGCTTTTTTAACATAATATATTAATAACAGAGCTGGTTGCTTGCATTTAATAACACTGAACTGTAATAAGAAACAGACATTGAACCGTAACAGAAAACATACACTGTGATCGAGCGAATAAGCAAATATGCTAAAAACACTGAACTGTAACAAAATCAGACACTGAACTATAACTGATGCAGACACTGAACTGTAAGAAAATCAGGATCGACTGAGTAAGTAAATAAGCTGCACACACTGAACTGTAACAAAAACAAATTTTTGTAAATACAGAAAATAAGAATTTAAATAGAGAGAAAAAATAGAGTATTTCGTGATCGACTACAACGAACATTGTCAGGCATTGTATTTGTTTTTGCTTGTGCTCTGATTGTGCCTATACGTGTATTGAGGAAGGCAATGCTTGCTGCACTTACCAAACCGAACCGCACCACAACGCAGAGCAGAGCAGTGCAGTGCTCACACTCTGTATGTTGTACGTTAAGCTTCTGCTCCTACTGTTTGGCGATTGTGCTGACGCCTGGCGTTGGCATTGTTGGCGTACACGCGTGTGGAAGATTTCATGGCTAAGCCGTGGCTGGCAGTTGCAATCGCATGCAAACTGCAACTTCCGTTGCAAGTTCTGCCTCTCATGCTGCAAGCCACAGCCGCAGCCGCAGCTGCCATTATTTCTGCACATACATGAGATAGACAGAGAGAGACACATAACGAGTGAGAGTGAGAAAAAGTAGAGACAGGTTGTATGGCGAGTAGGGAATATATGTATGTAAGGAGGAGGCATTGCTGGAGTGCTACAAATTGAATGCAGCCGACATTTCGTTGAGGGCATCAGATTGCAGCTACCGCGTGCTGCATAATTTATGGCGGCCAACGCTTTGCCCTTCTCTCCATCTCTCTCACTCTTATACATACACACATCACATTGCTTTGCGTCGACTTGTTTTTCGTTTCGAATTTGTATTTCGCCTTTGACACCGACCAACAGGGGGCGCTCTCGTCCTGTCGCTCTCTGTCTCTCTTTGCTCTCTTTGTTTCTGTCTATGTTTGGAACTTTGCAGTTTTTTCGTGTCTGGGAATTTCCATGTCCATGTTCGCTTTAGCTACTCGTTCGCATTTGGCCGTTTTTCAAATGTCTGCGCCATGTGCATGCAAAATTCAAATGCCCTTCGAAAAATTAGGATAGGCTACTGCGGACTAGCATCCCCTTCGCGCTTGCTGTCTCTCTTGCACTCTTATTTCTGTTGGGGCACAATTCAGCGATAACCTGCGCTAATGAAGTGTGATGTTTCCCAAATGTTTGGCTTTTTTTTTTGTGATACCTTTTTTCTTTTGGTTTTCTTCATTTTTTTTTTTGCTTTTTGTTAGCTCTTGCGGTCGGCATAAGAGCGCCAATGCGTGCAGAATGCCAATTAGCTTGCCATGATTGGGCTATGCTAAGCGTCTACTCTTCATTTTGTGTGCATTGGGCAGAAAGTAAAAGTGAAGAGGGGACGAGAGTTAAGAGTTAACTAACACAACACATTATGATTTAAGCTAAGAGAATTTCTAAATACATTGTGTATGAATTTATTTAGCATAATGGTGAAGTTTGGGTAGGGGGGCAGTCTGAGGTGAGTTTTGCATTGCGAGTTAATTTTGGCATTGCATGATATTTTATGCAATTAAGTATTAAAATATTTTATTGTATAAGTTAAATTTCTTACTGTAAATAATAAGAAAATATATAATCTGATTACATTTACAATTGAAACGTTTTAAAGAAATTACAAAGTTTATTCAATTGAAATTCAATTCAAAGTTGCTTTAACTTTAATAATTTCAAATCATCAATGGCAATTGTTGCCATTCTCCAAAACCAATTCACAATTCCATTGCATCAACTCGTTCCTTTCCGCTCTCTCTCTCTCTCTCTCTCTCTCTTCGCTCGAGCGAATCGCATGCACTTTACTTCAAAGTAATTAACGCCGATCCAAAACAGACGCCAATTTGCATAGCTTTGGTCTCACGCTCCTCAAGTCAAATTCACACTCACACACACACACACACACACACACACACACACATAAACATACAAATACATAGAAAACTTGCAGCTGGAAAACAAAACCTCTTGAATTTTAATTAAACGTTTTTATGCAAGATTCCGGAACGCCTTGTGCTTCCTTCATTTTTCTTATTTTTCGGTTCTGCTTCGAGTTAGTCGTCATCATGCTGCTACTGCTACTGCTGCTGCTGCCGCTGCTTCATATCTTGCTCTTGTTGTTGTTGTTGTTGTTGTTGTTGTTGCGGACTGCATTTGAATTTTTGCCTTTTTTCATTATTATTGTTGTTGCTGCTACTCTTGTTGTTGTTGCTATAAGCGATTGCATTTTCTGCCATATAACTGAGAATATTTTTCTGGCAGCTGCAACAAAAACAACAACAACAACAATAATAACAGCAAGTGATGCAGGCAAGCAGCAAATAAAGAAAATGAAGAGAGGGAAGCAAAGGCAAAAGCAATAAGAATAAGAAGAGAAAAATGAAAATGAAAATGAAGAAGTAGATGTAGTAGAAGAAGAGGAAGTAGAAGAACATGATGAAACTGGCAGCTCGCTTCGGTTCGCTATCGAGCAAAAGCTTCGAGTGGCCGTACAACGCAAGAGAGAGTGTAAGAGAGAGAGAGCAAGAGTGTGAGAGAGGCGTATAGTGAAATCCATTGACTTCACTCTGTAATTCAATTATCGACTCTTGGCAGTAAAAAGTGTTAATTATTAGTTTCCTTTCTGCTGAACTGAAGTTGTCGCCATCGGATGCTCCTGGGTAAAATACTTGCTAATGAAGACGTCGCCGCTGCTGCTGCTGCTGCTGCTGGGATGAACACTTAAAAGGGATGAGTTGCCCATAGCTGACCTGGGATGATGATGATGATGATGATGATGATGATGATGATGATGATGATGATGATGATGAAGAGTAACTGAACGGGACGCTGAAGAGAATAAGAAAAATATGCATTATAATTAAGCACTTTGGCATTGATGACAGTCACAGAGACAGAGACAGAAGCAGAAGCAGTTGTAGAGGCAGAGGCAGAGGCAGAGAAAGAGAATCGACCAACCACTTGATCTAAGGAGCATGCAATGCAAGTGAGAACAGTGTTAAAGTCCTTGAAAGCAAAAAGTTGATAATTGATATTAATTTTAATCATATTTTTCTTTTCTTTTCTGTTATTTTTTTCTTATGCTGAATTTACTTGGATTGTTGTTAAGTGCGAACATGAAGTGAAGTTAATTAGCTGACGTTGCAGGTTCAATTACAGTCCTGAGTGTGAAGAAAAGGAGTAAAAGAGAATAAATAATAGTCAGAGCTACGCTTGTTTTTCTTCACACTTATTGCACATACAGATATATAGTTGTTTGTATGTGTGTGTGTGTGTGTTTGTATACACATATTTGTTGACACATGCAGTATTAAGTTGTTAACAGTCAGAGAGAAATATTGCAATGTTAGCACTTGCATAGAGACAGCGCTGTTAACAGCAGCAATGTAAAGCCTCATCTATGTTAAGCTCAAAGCTGCTATAACAGTAGCTCGATCTACGTAAGCAAGTGAGAGAGAGAAAGTTAACATACTTGCATATACTCAGCTATGTAAAGCAACTGCTACAGTGATCTGTTAAGCGTAAAACTGTTAACAGTAACGTAAGCAACATTCCACTGTTGTCAATTCAGTTTATTTTTCCGTCTGAATCAAAAGTTTGTTTTTTTTTTTCCGAGATGTTTTTGGCCGCATTTTTAATATTGCCAACAATTAATTGCGCCAACACCGCACTGTTAACACTAACATTTTTGCATATACTCAGCTATGTAAATCAATTGCGAAAATGATCTGTTAGGCGAATAACTGTTAACAGCAACACAAGCAACATACGAGTGCTGCCAATTCAGCTTTTTTCCCGTCAAATCTGAGCTCTGCTTAGTTTTTCGAGATCTATTTGGTTTTTTCCGCTTATTTCATATTGCCAACAATTAATTGCTCCAACAGCGCACTGTTAACGCTAACATACATAACATTATCAAAAGTTAACACAATACAAACACTGTTAAGCTGAGAATAGTTAACATTAAAGTGATTTAAACATGTTTTACGCGCTGTTAACTACTTGACAAAGAAATAAATCTATACAGCATAGAATAAACTTATAAAAATAGATAAATATGCCATATATACATAGATAGATAGATAGTTGCCAGCTGTTTCAAGTGGCAATCATTGGCGAAAGTCAGTGTTTGGCATCTTGGCGCCATAAGTGCTAAGCTTTTGGCCACAAATGCTAAGCAAACACAAATTGCGAATGATAAATGCAACGTTCGGCTGCCGTTAATAATTTTCTATAAATTTTCGCGCAAGTGCCGTAAGCAAGAATTGAATGCGACGGCAGATGGGCTGGGCATGGTGTGATAGCTATAGGCGGGAGATGGTGAAGGGATGAGGGGTGGGGAAGTTAAGCAAACAGAGAAGGCAAATTTTTCGAAAATCCAATTTGCATTTCCATCAATAACAAAAGAATATTAGACGATGTGTTCAGGGACAACAAAAAAAAGAAAACCAAAAGAAAAAGAAAAAGAAAAGGAGCAACGCATTTAAAGAAAGACAACGAGAGGAAGATAGAGAAAGAGAGAGTGAGAGTGAGAGTGGGAATGAGAGTGTGGAGAGTGGGAGTAAGACAGGAAGGTGAGGGAAACAATGTTATGAGGCAGCCGTCAAAAAATTTACCAATCGTTAAAAATACTTCCTGTTTCCTGTGCGCCATTTTCTAATGCGACGGCTTGGCATCCGTTTCAGTTTCATTTCACTGTTAGCTGCGCTGCCCCCAAACCCAATAACCCAACAAACGCCACACCCCATCACTCTCCCCTCCCAATGGCAATGCTGGCCACGTTCGTTTCACTTTGGCGTCCAGCGGGCTGCCACAGTTAGTCATTCTCTTGCTGCTTTTATGTAATTTATATCCTTGCTGCATTATCCTTTATTTACTTTACTTTTTAGCATTATGCGAATACGAATACGTATACATATATATGTATGTGTCTGTGTGTGTGTGTGTGTGTGCTGCGTGGCAAAATTTATGTATAAAAATGAGCGAAATTGCAGAACACATTTTTTCCATTACTGAAAATAAATGTCTGAAGGATGTGCTCGGCCAGGACGACGAGTAGAAAACTTGACTGACGCTCGCTATGAATGTACATATATATATATATTTCTGCCTTCTCTCTCTCTCTCTCTCTCTCTCTCTATCTATCTCTCTCTCACTCTCTGTCGCACTCTTTGTCTGTCTGTCTGTCTTAGATCAGAAAAAATCGCTTCTCACTGATGAGCTTCAATGAATTCAATCAGAATTCATTTGAATACAGTTCGTGCATACCAAAAAGGCGAGATTAAGTGGTAAGAGTGAGAGAGACTGAGAGACTGAGAGCGAGAGGATAAGACAGGCAAAAGCTCTATGAATTCTATGAAAAGCCAAACTCCTTATGGACTCAACCAACAGCAGCAGCAGCAATTCGCTTTGACTAATATGCCTTGTGGTCTGACCAAGAAATTGACTATGCCGGGCAAAAAGAGATAGATGAGCAGAGAAATATGTATGAGTGAAACAGAGAGAGAGACAGAGAGAGAGAGATAAGACTGAACAAGGCTGTAGAAATAAGCGCTGTGGAATAAGTAATCAGCGCTAAGTTGGTAATTGAAAGCGTTGCTTGGCATGCGCTACAGTTACCCCCATTCCCCCCCCCCCTCTCCCCCGGCCCACTGCTGCACCACGCATTAACCTCTGCACTTGCGGATTTTGTTGTTGAGCAGCGGTCAAGAGCAACGTTGCTGTCGCTGTCGCTGCCGCTGCCGCTGTCGACATCTCCACACTTGACTGAAGCTAAAATGAAAGATTGAAGCCGCTGAGTGTGAAGCGCAATAGCCAAAGAAAATGTGGCCAAAGAAAATAAAGTCCAAAGAAAAAGCAAAGTTCATTGAAAACTTTTGTCAAGCTTGCAACAACAGAAGAAGAAGCATGAGGAGGCAAGGCAGCAGCAGCAGCAGCACAAAGAGTTCAACGTCAGATTATGATGCTACCCGCACTTGCTACTTGCCACATATCAACGGAATATGTCAAGACAATTCAGCAAGCACACCTGCAGACACATGAGCAAGAGAGAGAAAGCTAGAGAGTGAGAGAGAGAGAGAGAGACAGACATGTGTGCAAATGTTACAGAGCGCAGGGAAGAACAACGCCCAAGGCTGGACGAACTACAACAATAACAGCAGCAGCAACAGCAACAACAGAAATAAAAGAACAACACACACACACACGCACACACACATCTCAGAGAGCGAGCGAGATAGAGCAAGAAGCGACAGCGAGAGTGAAGCATATAAAACACATGACTGATAAAAAGCAAGCAATGAAAATTAGCTACAAAATTTTGCAACTTGGCAATGAATCTTTTACGCTATGCAAAAAAAAACTTTTACCTATCATAATATTAAATATTTAAGCTGTAAATAAAAATGAACGCGACAAACGCAAAGAATTTAATTTTTTAATACGGAAATTTTTGAGTGTACAAAAAAAATAATTTTTAAATAAATATATAATAATAAATAAATAAAAAAATATATATTTAAATGCATTTAAAAATAAAAAATAAAATTATAATAGAATAAATTTTTATTTATTTGTATGCTAAATACTACAATTTTAAAATAAGTAAATAAATAAATTTTAATTTTTAAATTTTAAGTAAATAAATAACATGAAAAAAAATACTAAAAAAAATTCTATAAAATAAAAAATAGAATTTTAAAAAATAAATAAATTAAAAAAAAAAATTGTATTACAATTTGAAATATATAAATAAAATTAAATAAATAATTATAATTATTAAATAAATAATAATTAAATAATAATCATTTTACATTTATTTTATTTAAATATTCATTTTTACCATTTTTATAATTTTATTAATTATTTTCTTTTATTTTTAAAAATTTTACTTAAAAAAAAACATTAAAATAAATAAAAAATAAATTTATTATATAAAAAGGCAAAGAACATTTAAAAATCAAGTTACCCGGCAAAGTTTAGTGTATACGACAACACGTTAACTTCAACTTCAACTCGTAACTTGCAACTTCAACATTACGTAACATGAGGTTGCCGGAAAAATAATGTACAAAGATTAAGAAAGTAAACCGTTATCTTGGCATAGCTCGAAGCAATGTTAACATTGCAGCAAATGGAAGCGCGCGTCGTGTTGACAGTTTCTCTTGTTGCTTGCGGGCAGCAGAAGCTTGTATGTCAAGAGTTTGAGTCTGTTTATATATATGTGTGTGTGTGTGCGTATGCAGCATAATGAAATTATATTCATATTTGTATGTATGTGTGTGTGCGTTGCAGATGAGTTTTTGGTTTATGTGGCAAGATTTGCTTAAGCTTTATGTGTGTGTCGTAAAATATTTTGGAGCGGGAGAAACGAAAGCAAAAAAAAAAAAGAAAAAAAAACAAAAATAACTGGGAAATAAAATAAAGAACAAATTTTTGAAAATAAAATAAAGATTTTGACAGCGAATGCACGCATAAAATTGCTTGAAAAGATATGAAAAGTGAAAGAGTAAAAATAATTTAAAATTTATTTCATATTTTACTATATAATATTAAAAAGTTCAAAATATATCCACGTAATATATTTAATAAAAAAATAAAAAAAAAATAAAAAAAAATATAAAAGAAAAAAAAAAACTCGATCCTGCCAGGAGTCGAACCTGGAATCTTCTGATCCGTAGTCAGACGCGTTATCCATTGCGCCACAGGACCGATGGGTAATCGCTTAGCAATGCACAATATCAACAGCTGCTTGCTATACAACACACATTGAAAGCACAAGTTAAATGATCGCCACATACAATGCTTATCTAAGCTATTTATAGCTTACAATAACAGCAACAACAACAACAAACAGCAACAACAACAGCGTGAGACTTTGACATGAGAATTAAATGTGAATAAATAAAACGCAATAACAACAAGAGCAACCAACAACAACGAAATGTAAAACTGAAATAGAGATAGCAACAGTTCATATGTAAATATAGCGTGGGAAAGAGAGTGGCAGCAGCTATTGATGAGCCGAGGCCATACACTATTTTTGGGGGGCACTTAAAGAGAACTGGTTAGCGTTGATAAAAGCAAACAAAAACAACAACAACAACAGCAACAATAGTGGGGAAAAAAAGAAGAAGCACAACATAACACAACTGTTTTGTAGCAACAACAATACAGTGAAAACTCATCAAGAGGTAAACGAAATATTTCTGCTTAAATACTCGTTGAACAATGTCCACTTGTCGGACAAGCAAACTTTTGCTATATGTGTTTGTATTTGTTTTTGTATGTATGTGTGTGTGTGTGTGTGTGTCAGTGTGTGTAACATGAATTCCAAGTGATTTCCATCTGAATCAACTAACTGATATCCGTTCATTGTCTATCTCACTCTCTCTCACTATCTCTCTCTCTCTCACACACACACACACACACACACACACACACAGTCACAGTGTGTGTCTGTTGTTTCCGGTTTGCTTCGTTTGATTTCGATTCTAATTGTTTTCGTCTACTCTGAGTACAAGCCCCATCCACAATTTGGCCAACTTCTGCTCTCACTTGCTCCATGTGTGTGTGTGTGTCTGTCTTCCTTTATCTCTTGTGAAAATTACCTGAGCTGAGCAGAGAAAACTTCATCCCAAATGGGCAAATAATTATTCGTGCAAACCAAAAGCAAAGGCAAGAGAAAAAGCAAAAGTAAGAGCAAGAGCAAGAGCTAAAACCAAAAGCAAAACCAAATCGAAGCAAACCAAAGCAAACCGTTGAGAACCGTTAGAAACCCCTGGGCAAAAATTAAGCAAATATCACGTCGATGGACGACGACGACGACGATGACGGCAACGTCGACGTCGCTGTCAATGAAGAATCAATGACGGCGATGAGTAAGAGAGAAAAGAGATGAAAATGAAGCCAATGCATGTATCATTTGTATAGAAAGACAGCAGCAGCAGCAGCAGTGTGAGAGTGACGGTGACAGAGCAATGTGACCAGTGACAGAGGTAATGTGAAAAAAGGAGACAAATATAGAGATAGAACTCTGTTTGGATACTACGTTAAGTCCGTAACGAAAATTCCTTTGCACAAAGTGCGTGTGAAAATCTTTACGTGTGTGCCTAAACTTTTTTTTCTCTTCCTTCTCTCATTCTTTAGGGAGTTGGATAAGTAGAAGGGGTAAAAAAGTAAAGTGTAAGGGACAGAAGTACGAACAGAAGCAGTTGCCAAGGCCGGGACCGGGACCGGGAGCCAAGCAGGGGTAGATATAACGTATCGAAATCAGTTTGATTGTTTGAGGTTTTAATTACAGAGAGTGGATATTTGAAGAAGCTTGCTTCCCCCACTCTCTCTTACTCTCCCTTGCTCTCTCTATCTGTGAAGGTGTGTAGAGAAAGGACGGGGAGCAAGAGTAATGGCAAAAAACAAAGCTGGAAATTGGCACAAATTGTGGCTAATCTTTGATATAGGGGCGAAAAATACAAAACTTTCTTTAAGCACTTAAATCAAAAACTTTCAAAAGTGCACTGAAAAAATGCATAAAAATAAAAATAAATCTATATATAATAAAAATAATAAAAGAATGATTGAGATAATCCCGAAACTATAAATAATTATAATAACATAAAATACTATTTTCACTTTATTTTTATTTTGATTAATTTTTGTTTTGTTTATTATTTACTATTTAATATGAATATTATATTTAAATATATATATATTATTTTTTTGATCAATTTTATTTGAATTTTCATTACATTTAATAAAAAAAATGTAATAAAATGCTGAAAATAAGAAAATGTTAAAAGAAAATGAAAAAAATAATAATAATATTAGTGATTAAATATCGGAGCATTATTAAACTAATGCCAAAGAATTACAAAATGTTATAAATATAATATTATTATTATATAATAAATGAATAAATAATACAAAAATAAAAATAAAAGAAAAATAACAAAAAAAAAAAAAAAACATAAGAAAATAATTATAATAAAGAAGACTGACATACATCGCTGCGCTATATAAATATTTAAATAAATTTCATAAAAATAATAATAATTGAATAATTATTTAATATTTATTTAAATATTCATATTAAATAGTAAATAATAAATAAAACAAAATTAATAAATATTAAAAATAATGAAAATCAAGTGAAAATAGTATTTAAATATCGGAACACTATATTAATTTGTAAGAACTTGTCAAATAAGTGAATATTATTTTAAAGAGTAACAAATTGTCGGCATTTCTTTCTACAGTTTTATACTCAGTGCCCATTGAGTACCAAGAGTATATTGGGTTAGTGACAAGAGCAAATGTATGTAACACCCATAAGGAGGCGTGGCCGACCCCATAAAGTATACATATTCTGACTCAGGATCAACAGCCGAGTCGATTGGACCATGTCCGTATGTCCGTTTGTCTGTCTGTACGTCCGTATGAACACACAGATCTCGAAGACTATAAGCACTTTTTTTTGCAGTTTATTCTGGATTTTTGCCACGCCCCCACCGCCTCTACAAATCGATAAAAACCATTTTGAACACAGCACAGCACCCACACCCAGTCAAGCTATATGACTGAATTTTAGTACATAGTTAGAATATATTTGTCTGGGCGTTGTGTAAAAATTTGGTACAGATCGGAAGTTATACACATTTCAAATTCCAAAAGTTGAGAGGCGACTCTATAGCGTACGCTTGCCTACTGTTCTCACTTGTAAAGAGTTGGGCACCGAGTATTAAATAGTCGAGCATACTCGACTATAGCTTTCTTACTTGTTCTTACTGTTATTCAAGCTGCATACAAAATTTTTTTTTTGTTTTACAGTCTTTTCTTTGTAGTATAATAATCGTTGCTTTTCTCATTGTTGTGCTGCTGCTGCTGCTGCTTCTGCTGCTACTTCTGCTGCTGCTTCTGCTCCTTCTGCTGTTTAGTTCAGGTGCGTCAGTTGCAGCATGATATATGTTTTTAGATCTATCAAAGTATATATATATATATATATATGTATGTGTATACCATATATACATATATATTGTAACTGTTAACTATTTGCAAACTAACGCTAAAATCATTAGAAATGCTGCAAACACACACACACACACACACAGACAGACAGACAGAAACATGCAGATGCGTGTATGTGTGTGTGTGTGTGTGTGTTTGTGCTGTATTTGTATTTGTTTGCGCAAACTGTGACTGTGACACAGCAAGTTTAGTTTTTCTTGTTGTATTTTTTTTTTCAATGCGCAAACAAGCTGCAAGTCGAGTTCGAGTAAGCAACGCAAGTTACTCGCTTTAACTTCATTTCGAGCCAAAAAAAAAAAAAAAAAAAAAACAGGAAAACGAAAACTGCAATGACTAAGCCCAGCGACCCGCAACTCGACAATGTGCACACCCCTCACAACCTTGCATGCTCCCATTGGCATGCCATCCATACATACATTCCAACTATCATTCTATGCTCCCCATTGCAGTAAGTAAATTGTACAGTTGGCGCAAACGAGTAAAGAAATCGCTCATGCAAAACTGATTGACTGTAACGAAATACAAAAAGCAAAGAACTGTAAAGAGAAACACGAAACTTGTTACAGTCGCTGCTGATTTTAGTGGCGCACTCTACCGTCAATAACCCCACATCACAGCCGCAGTCAACGGCAGCAGCCCACAGCTAACAGCCGGCAGCCGGCAGCCTGCAGCTCCCTTAGTCTCACACTGACTCACTCGCTCAACTCTCTTTACCTCACACTCTCTTTGTCACTCTGTCTCTCCCTCTTGCTGTTGCTGTTACTGTTGCTTGCAATTGCTATCCGTATCGGGAAGTCAAACCCAGCAGCATTCGCCTGTTATCTTTCTGCGTTTATTTATGTAGTTCGGCTATTGCGCTCGTTCGTATGCAACGTTTTCATTACTCTTACTTTGTGCTACTGCTGCAGCAGTGCAGCTGTGCAACTGCAACTGTTCAGGGCTGCAACAACAATATCAACAATATAAGAATTTTCAATAAATTTCATTTAATTTAATGCTTTTTAAGAAATTACTTTTTTATTTCTTTATTTATATTAGTTTTTTTATTTATAATATAATTATTTATTAATTTTAATTATTTTATTTAAATTTCTTTAATGAAATACATTGATATTTCTTGCAATTTTAATTATTTAAAAAATACATTTAGTTATTAACTTATCGCATTATATATGTGTGTGTGCAGCCCTGGTCTTCGACTGCTTGTCCGATTTTTATTGTAAATGAAAATATCGTTGGTCGTTTGGCTTTTTTGCACGTCTTTTTGTCGGTTGCGCACTTAATTGAAAGGAATTGTTAATTCACCAAGTCTTTTCACACACACACACACATACACATACATACATTTACACATACACACGCTGTTCATATCGTTGTATTGCACTCTTCACCACACACTCTTTACTTATCATTGTGTCTCTTTGTGTCTGATGATTGGTCGGCTCAAACGGAGCGGAGTTGCTTAATGATGACGAGTATCGGCTGCAGGCGTTTAACTCACTCACTTACTCTCCCTCTCTCTAGCATTTTGGTTTAATATCTACGTTTCTTTATCTACTTCTTCGTCTTCGTTATTGTAGCACTTTTGCGTCTCGCTTGATTTTTGCACTCAAATTCAATTATTTTAATTTTTGTTCCTCTTCGTACAGACACACATACACATATGCTGTATCTGTTTGTCTTGGCTGCTTGCCGCTAGAGGGCGACACAGTGTCACAACTGTCAACATGCTGCTATTGTTGTTGTTGTTATTGCTTTTGTTTATTTCTTGACACTTATTTGTCATTTTTAGCATATAATAGCATTTTGTGTGGATTATACAAGACTTATACGTGTGTGTGTGTGTGTGTGTGTGTGTATATGAGTGTGCGTTTGTGCACACACATATGCACATACTTGTAGCATACTTTTCACATACTCGCTTTGCTACTTAACCGTAATAATTGCTCACGTTCTCACGCCTCGCCTCCCCCACCATCACATGAGATGCCACATTGTGGCTTTTAAAACCAATTTGGCAAAATATAAGCAAAACCCTATATGGCAATCCCCCTAAAATCGCGCCTTCATTCTCCCACTTACGTCGCTGCGTCCGTTGAGGCAACCAGGTCAAAATGCTGCTCTAAGATGTGTGTAATTAGACGTGACTTTTCCTCAAGTTTTTCTAGCTCCTTTTGTGTTGCATAGCAGGGGATTTTTAGGATACTACAAATGTCAGTAGAGAGAAGAGAAAGGAGTGATGGGAAGGGTTAGTCTTAGTCAGTATGTAGCTTAAAGCCTTCTTAACACTGTTGTTACTCTTCACTGTTGTTGTTGTTGTTGTTGTTGTCGCTAAGTCATACGCCTTAATTGTAGTATGAGCATGGGCATGGCCCATCTCACATGGCCCATGGCCCATGGCGTTGTTAATGATGATGCTTCACATTGAGGTTAGATACGAAGTGCCAAAAGCAATTATAGAGTATAAGGAATTAAATATAACTGTTATAGTAACAGTAACAGTAACATTAGATTGTTAAAGATTTATAATGTTTAACTTTAATGTCAAATTATCGATAACATCATTCGTGGCAGTAATAAGACCATTGATTATTTATCGATCAATAACATAATTAAGTTAATTACAATAATGATAATGATAAGTACATATGGAATGTTCAAGGCAAATGCTTTATTATTTCAGCCTGTTATTTCCTAATGAGAGTAAAGCATTTGCAACATTACCCTCCCCTCCCCCTAACCTCTCCCACTTTTACATACCATGTGTTTTTCCTTCCCCCCCCTCCCCCCGCCAACCCATTACAACATCAAACATTTAATCTAATTATCAGTAACCTTTACCTGTCCACCCGCAAGCGCAAGGCGTCTCAACAAACAGTTAATTTGTATAACGGAAATCTCATACCTTGTAAGATGTTGTTGCAATACTCTCTTTCCCTTCCATACAACCGGCATACTCACACACACATGCACACATATTCCCCGCTCTCTTAGTATGCTTGAGTATATTCACCTTTTGTCGGCGTTGGAGTTGTGGTAGGGAGAAGGAGAGGGAGAGGGGAGCAAAGCAATGTTACCCTCAGTCAGAGTAAACTGTCATTTCCCTCTCCCTCTCTCTCATGCAGATGGCATACTTCTGCCCGCATAAGCAGCATCTTTCGGTTTGTGTAAATTGAAAACATGCCAAATAATTACATATTTTTATACAGTGAATTTTTCAATTTATATGCCGTCATACAAACGTTGCGTGTACATTTTATTTTATTTTGTATTTTTTTTTTTTCTCGTTTGCATGTGACGTGTCACGACATTGACATCCACGACATATTCCCCCACAACACACACACACACACACACACACACACGTATGTATATTTGCATAAAAGTATGTATGTACATAATACCCAAGTCAAAGGCGCTGAAGTCGTTTATTTATTTATGTAAATTATGCAAATTATGACCTTGAATTGGCGCCATATTGTGCAGTGTAAACGCAATGAAGCAAAGCAGAAAAAAAGCTTTAGTCAATGCACATGAACATGGATTTAGCAAATGCAAGAACCAAATAAATTATGCTGTTAAAATGTCAAGTGTCTTGACTAACATTACATACATATGTTAAGTCTAATGTTATGTTAAACGATTCAAATAAATTAATCGATATATAAAATTTGGCGCCACTGTCGAAATGCAGTACATAGACATCAAAATGCAGCTGGGCTCAAAGCAAAAGCCGTTACTCTAACTGCAATTTCAAATTTAAATTGTGTTCAAATATAGAAAAAACTGCAATTGAGAATGAAAATTGTTAAGCAATGTAATTGATGCGTAATGATGATGATCAAATGTCTCTAAAATTGGCACAAAATGTATTTGCAATCTTTCTTGATATCAACAAGTGGAGTGGGACATTTTTTTTTTTTCTTTTTTTTTTGTTATTTCATTCAATGACATTCAATTGACATTGACGAAATGTTCAGTGGTTTTTTTTTTCGTTTACTCAGCACATAACACTTAAGAGTAATTAAAATTCAATGTGCATGCAAATTTGCATGACAATTGTCTGGCACGCAACAAAACAATTTACAATTTACTCACTGCCAAGTATTATTTATTTATTCTATCGCAAGTATCGATCGATTTTACACCATAAATGGGGTGAAAATGTTATTTGATATCTTTGGACATGATATATAATAGTAATAGAAAATAAACGTAAAACATTTTTTTGTATTTTGTTTTTTTTTGCAATAATTATTTAATGAATAGAAGTATAAGAAGCAGAAATGAATTGTTTAAAATACCAATAACCATTAATAATATTTTATTATTTTATTATTTAATTTTATTTGTCATAATGCACATTAAACCATTTTTGTTTTTGCAATTCTATGCAAAATATATTATATATATTTAAGTATATATATATAGAAAATATAGAATATTGTCAGCAAAAAAAAAAAAGAAAAAGAAAAAGAAAAGAAAATCAAAGTTAAGCTGCCACAGAGAGTTCAACACGTGGACAATTTGGAATGCCACACTCGAGAGCTGGACAATTATCTTTATGCCAACAGCTTTCAGTATTACAGAACATGCAACCGCTTGGTGTTAACGGCACATTCTTCGATAGTTCAAGTATATCCCATACTTTTTTCAAATCCGTAACAAGAGTATTCATCATTTCATAGGTATGAAAAGGTGTCGGTGCTAAACGTAATTTCTCTTCGCCACGTGCAACAGTTGGATAATTAATTGATTGTAGATAATGTCCAAATTGATCCATTAACATATTTGAGATTTCAGTGCATTTCTGTGGATTACCAATTTTAATGGGAATTATATGACTTGGTGTATCTTCCACAGGAAAACCTGTAAAAATATAAAAGAATTGCATAAATTAGTAAAAAGTCTGTATATGAAATTTATTAATGGCAATGCAATATCTGATGAAACTGATAGTGTTCCTACTTTCAATTGAAATCTATATGAAGTGAGAACAGTTCATATTAAATTTTACTTATTTGTCAAGCATTTGTATTATTATCAATTCTTATAAATCTAACATTAAGTTAAAAATTGATTTAATATCAATTAAAACTGACAGTGTTCCCACTTACTGAGACTGAGAACAGTTGATAGTATATATTGTTTTTATTTCAATCAATTTTATAACTAAAAGACATTATGTGGGAACAGTGTCTGTTGTTCAATATAATAAATACTAAAAGTGAAAGTGTTCCCACTTATAACTGAGAACAGTTCATATTGTTATATTGTTTATATTGCTTCTATTTCAATCATTTCTATCTGATCTTATGTTATTACTATTTCCATTTTAATAAAAGCTCAAATTTATAGTGTCTCACTTTCAACCAAATTGAGAACAGTTTCTAGTTTATATTGTATTTGTGAGAAATATTAACTATGAACTGTTCTCAGTTAAAGGAAGAAACACATAAAGTTTTATAAGCTATTGAAATTAATATTGATTGGATTTCTCAAAGATAGTAAATAGTACAAAGTTTCAAATAGTAAAAGTAATTAAAACACTAAACAATATAAACTAGAAACTGTTCTCAATTTGGTTGAAAGTGAGAACACTATAAATTTGAGCTTTTATTTAAAATGGAAATAGTAATAACATAAGATCAGATAAAGAAATGATTGAAATAGAAGCAATATAAACAATATAAATATGAACTGTTCTCAGTTATAAGTGGGAACACTTTCACTTTTAGTATTTATTATATTGAACAACAGACACTGTTCCCACATAATGTCTTTTAGTTATAAAATTGATTGAAATAAAAACAATATATACTATCAACTGTTCTCAGTCTCAGTAAGTGGGAACACTGTCAGTTTTAATTGATATTAAATCAATTTTTAACTTAATGTTAGATTTATAAGAATTGATAATAATACAAATGCTTGACAAATAAGTAAAATTTAATATGAACTGTTCTCACTTCATATAGATTTCAATTGAAAGTAGGAACACTATCAGTTTCATCAGATATTGCATTGCCATTAATAAATTTCATATACAGACTTTTTACTAATTTATGCAATTCTATTTTTACAGGTTTTCCTGTGGAAGATACACCAAGTCATATAATTCCCATTAAAATTGGTAATCCACAGAAATGCACTGAAATCTCAAATATGTTAATGGATCAATTTGGACATTATCTACAATCAATTAATTATCCAACTGTTGCACGTGGCGAAGAGAAATTACGTTTAGCACCGACACCTTTTCATACCTATGAAATGATGAATACTCTTGTTACGGATTTGAAAAAAGTATGGGATATACTTGAACTATCGAAGAATGTGCCGTTAACACCAAGCGGTTGCATGTTCTGTAATACTGAAAGCTGTTGGCATAAAGATAATTGTCCAGCTCTCGAGTGTGGCATTCCAAATTGTCCACGTGTTGAACTTTCTGTGGCAGCTTAACTTTGATTTTCTTTTCTTTTTCTTTTTTTTTTTTTTGCTGACAATATTCTATATTTTCTATATATATATACTTAAATATATATAATATATTTTGCATAGAATTGCAAAAACAAAAATGGTTTAATGTGCATTATGACAAATAAAATTAAATAATAAAATAATAAAATATTATTAATGGTTATTGGTATTTTAAACAATTCATTTCTGCTTCTTATACTTCTATTCATTAAATAATTATTGCAAAAAAAAACAAAATACAAAAAAATGTTTTACGTTTATTTTCTATTACTATTATATATCATGTCCAAAGATATCAAATAACATTTTCACCCCATTTATGGTGTAAAATCGATCGATACTTGCGATAGAATAAATAAATAATACTTGGCAGTGAGTAAATTGTAAATTGTTTTGTTGCGTGCCAGACAATTGTCATAAGCCATGCAAATTTGCATGCACATTGAATTTTAATTACTCTTAAGTGTTATGTGCTGAGTAAACGAAAAAAAAAACCACTGAACATTTCGTCAATGTCAATTGAATGTCATTGAATGAAATAACAAAAAAAAAAAAAAAATGTCCCACTCCACTTGTTGATATCAAGAAAGATTGCAAATACATTTTGTGCCAATTTTAGAGACATTTGATCATCATCATTACGCATCAATTACATTGCTTAACAATTTTCATTCTCAATTGCAGTTTTTTCTATATTTGAACACAATTTAAATTTGAAATTGCAGTTAGAGTAACGGCTTTTGCTTTGAGCCCAGCTGCATTTTGATGTCTATGTACTGCATTTCGACAGTGGCGCCAAATTTTATATATCGATTAATTTATTTGAATCGTTTAACATAACATTAGACTTAACATATGTATGTAATGTTAGTCAAGACACTTGACATTTTAACAGCATAATTTATTTGGTTCTTGCATTTGCTAAATTCATGTTCATGTGCATTGACTAAAGCTTTTTTTTCTGCTTTGCTTCATTGCGTTTACACTGCACAATATGGCGCCAATTCAAGGTCATAATTTGCATAATTTACATAAATAAATAAACGACTTCAGCGCCTTTGACTTGGGTATTATGTACATACATACTTTTATGCAAATATACATACGTGTGTGTGTGTGTGTGTGTGTGTGTGTGTGTGTTGTGGGGGAATATGTCGTGGATGTCAATGTCGTGACACGTCACATGCAAACGAGAAAAAAAAAAAATACAAAATAAAATAAAATGTACACGCAACGTTTGTATGACGGCATATAAATTGAAAAATTCACTGTATAAAAATATGTAATTATTTGGCATGTTTTCAATTTACACAAACCGAAAGATGCTGCTTATGCGGGCAGAAGTATGCCATCTGCATGAGAGAGAGGGAGAGGGAAATGACAGTTTACTCTGACTGAGGGTAACATTGCTTTGCTCCCCTCTCCCTCTCCTTCTCCCTACCACAACTCCAACGCCGACAAAAGGTGAATATACTCAAGCATACTAAGAGAGCGGGGAATATGTGTGCATGTGTGTGTGAGTATGCCGGTTGTATGGAAGGGAAAGAGAGTATTGCAACAACATCTTACAAGGTATGAGATTTCCGTTATACAAATTAACTGTTTGTTGAGACGCCTTGCGCTTGCGGGTGGACAGGTAAAGGTTACTGATAATTAGATTAAATGTTTAATGTTGTAATGGGTTGGCGGGGGGAGGGGGGGGAAGGAAAAACACATGGTATGTAAAAGTGGGAGAGGTTAGGGGGAGGGGAGGGTAATGTTGCAAATGCTTTACTCTCATTAGGAAATAACAGGCTGAAATAATAAAGCATTTGCCTTGAACATTCCATATGTACTTATCATTATCATTATTGTAATTAACTTAATTATGTTATTGATCGATAAATAATCACTGGTCTTATTACTGCCACGAATGATGTTATCGATAATTTGACATTAAAGTTAAACATTATAAATCTTTAACAATCTAATGTTACTGTTACTGTTACTATAACAGTTATATTTAATTCCTTATACTCTATAATTGCTTTTGGCACTTCGTATCTAACCTCAATGTGAAGCATCATCATTAACAACGCCATGGGCCATGGGCCATGTGAGATGGGCCATGCCCATGCTCATACTACAATTAAGGCGTATGACTTAGCGACAACAACAACAACAACAACAGTGAAGAGTAACAACAGTGTTAAGAAGGCTTTAAGCTACATACTGACTAAGACTAACCCTTCCCATCACTCCTTTCTCTTCTCTCTACTGACATTTGTAGTATCCTAAAAATCCCCTGCTATGCAACACAAAAGGAGCTAGAAAAACTTGAGGAAAAGTCACGTCTAATTACACACATCTTAGAGCAGCATTTTGACCTGGTTGCCTCAACGGACGCAGCGACGTAAGTGGGAGAATGAAGGCGCGATTTTAGGGGGATTGCCATATAGGGTTTTGCTTATATTTTGCCAAATTGGTTTTAAAAGCCACAATGTGGCATCTCATGTGATGGTGGGGGAGGCGAGGCGTGAGAACGTGAGCAATTATTACGGTTAAGTAGCAAAGCGAGTATGTGAAAAGTATGCTACAAGTATGTGCATATGTGTGTGCACAAACTCACACTCATATACACACACACACACACACACACACACACACACGTATAAGTCTTGTATAATCCACACAAAATGCTATTATATGCTAAAAATGACAAATAAGTGTCAAGAAATAAACAAAAGCAATAACAACAACAACAATAGCAGCATGTTGACAGTTGTGACACTGTGTCGCCCTCTAGCGGCAAGCAGCCAAGACAAACAGATACAGCATATGTGTATGTGTGTCTGTACGAAGGGGAACAAAAATTAAAATAATTGAATTTGAGTGCAAAAATCAAGCGAGACGCAAAAGTGCTACAATAACGAAGACGAAGAAGTAGATAAAGAAACGTAGATATTAAACCAAAATGCTAGAGAGAGGGAGAGTAAGTGAGTGAGTTAAACGCCTGCAGCCGATACTCGTCATCATTAAGCAACTCCGCTCCGTTTGAGCCGACCAATCATCAGACACAAAGAGACACAATGATAAGTAAAGAGTGTGTGGTGAAGAGTGCAATACAACGATATGAAGAGCGTGTGTATGTGTAAATGTATGTATGTGTATGTGTGTGTGTGTGTGTGTGAAAAGACTTGGTGAATTAACAATTCCTTTCAATTAAGTGCGCAACCGACAAAAAGACGTGCAAAAAAGCCAAACGACCAACGATATTTTCATTTACAATAAAAATCGGACAAGCAGTCGAAGACCAGGGCTGCACACACACATATATAATGCGATAAGTTAATAACTAAATGTATTTTTTAAATAATTAAAATTGCAAGAAATATCAATGTATTTCATTAAAGAAATTTAAATAAAATAATTAAAATTAATAAATAATTATATTATAAATAAAAAAACTAATATAAATAAAGAAATAAAAAGTAATTTCTTAAAAAGCATTAAATTAAATGAAATTTATTGAAAATTCTTATATTGTTGATATTGTTGTTGCAGCCCTGAACAGTTGCAGTTGCACAGCTGCACTGCTGCAGCAGTAGCACAAAGTAAGAGTAATGAAAACGTTGCATACGAACGAGCGCAATAGCCGAACTACATAAATAAACGCAGAAAGATAACAGGCGAATGCTGCTGGGTTTGACTTCCCGATACGGATAGCAATTGCAAGCAACAGTAACAGCAACAGCAAGAGGGAGAGACAGAGTGACAAAGAGAGTGTGAGGTAAAGAGAGTTGAGCGAGTGAGTCAGTGTGAGACTAAGGGAGCTGCAGGCTGCCGGCTGCCGGCTGTTAGCTGTGGGCTGCTGCCGTTGACTGCGGCTGTGATGTGGGGTTATTGACGGTAGAGTGCGCCACTAAAATCAGCAGCGACTGTAACAAGTTTCGTGTTTCTCTTTACAGTTCTTTGCTTTTTGTATTTCGTTACAGTCAATCAGTTTTGCATGAGCGATTTCTTTACTCGTTTGCGCCAACTGTACAATTTACTTACTGCAATGGGGAGCATAGAATGATAGTTGGAATGTATGTATGGATGGCATGCCAATGGGAGCATGCAAGGTTGTGAGGGGTGTGCACATTGTCGAGTTGCGGGTCGCTGGGCTTAGTCATTGCAGTTTTCGTTTTCCTGTTTTTTTTTTTTTTTTTTTTTTTGGCTCGAAATGAAGTTAAAGCGAGTAACTTGCGTTGCTTACTCGAACTCGACTTGCAGCTTGTTTGCGCATTGAAAAAAAAAATACAACAAGAAAAACTAAACTTGCTGTGTCACAGTCACAGTTTGCGCAAACAAATACAAATACAGCACAAACACACACACACACATACACGCATCTGCATGTTTCTGTCTGTCTGTCTGTGTGTGTGTGTGTGTGTTTGCAGCATTTCTAATGATTTTAGCGTTAGTTTGCAAATAGTTAACAGTTACAATATATATGTATATATGGTATACACATACATATATATATATATATATATACTTTGATAGATCTAAAAACATATATCATGCTGCAACTGACGCACCTGAACTAAACAGCAGAAGGAGCAGAAGCAGCAGCAGAAGTAGCAGCAGAAGCAGCAGCAGCAGCAGCACAACAATGAGAAAAGCAACGATTATTATACTACAAAGAAAAGACTGTAAAACAAAAAAAAAATTTTGTATGCAGCTTGAATAACAGTAAGAACAAGTAAGAAAGCTATAGTCGAGTATGCTCGACTATTTAATACTCGGTGCCCAACTCTTTACAAGTGAGAACAGTAGGCAAGCGTACGCTATAGAGTCGCCTCTCAACTTTTGGAATTTGAAATGTGTATAACTTCCGATCTGTACCAAATTTTTACACAACGCCCAGACAAATATATTCTAACTATGTACTAAAATTCAGTCATATAGCTTGACTGGGTGTGGGTGCTGTGCTGTGTTCAAAATGGTTTTTATCGATTTGTAGAGGCGGTGGGGGGCGTAGCAAAAATCCAGAATAAACTGCAAAAAAAAGTGCTTATAGTCTTCGAGATCTGTGTGTTCATACGGACGTACAGACAGACAAACGGACATACGGACATGGTCCAATCGACTCGGCTGTTGATCTTGAGTCAGAATATGTATACTTTATGGGGTCGGCCACGCCTCCTTATGGGTGTTACATACATTTGCTCTTGTCACTAACCCAATATACTCTTGGTACTCAATGGGCACTGAGTATAAAACTGTAGAAAGAAATGCCGACAATTTGTTACTCTTTAAAATAATATTCACTTATTTGACAAGTTCTTACAAATTAATATAGTGTTCCGATATTTAAATACTATTTTCACTTGATTTTCATTATTTTTAATATTTATTAATTTTTTTTATTTATTATTTACTATTTAATATGAATATTTAAATAAATATTAAATAAATATTAAATTATTATTATTTTTATGAAATTTATTTAAATATTTATATAGCGCAGCGATGTATGTCAGTCTTCTTTATTATAATTATTTTCTTATGTTTTTTTTTTTTTTTTGTTATTTTTCTTTTATTTTTATTTTTGTATTATTTATTCATTTATTATATAATAATAATATTATATTTATAACATTTTGTAATTCTTTGGCATTAGTTTAATAATGCTCCGATATTTAATCACTAATATTATTATTATTTTTTTCATTTTCTTTTAACATTTTCTTATTTTCAGCATTTTATTAAATTTTTTTTATTAAATGTAATGAAAATTCAAATAAAATTGATCAAATAAAATAATATATATATATTTAAATATAATATTCATATTAAATATTAAATAATAAACAAAACAAAAATTAATCAAAAATAAAAATAAAGTGAAAATAGTATTTTATGTTATTATAATTATTTATAGTTTCGGGATTATCTCAATCATTCTTTTATTATTTTTATTATATATAGATTTATTTTTATTTTTATGCATTTTTTCAGTGCACTTTTGAAAGTTTTTGCTTTAAGTGCTTAAAGAAAGTTTTGTATTTTTCGCCCCTATATCAAAGATTAGCCACAATTTGTGCCAATTTCCAGCTTTGTTTTTTGCCATTACTCTTGCTCCCCGTCCTTTCTCTACACACCTTCACAGATAGAGAGAGCAAGGGAGAGTAAGAGAGAGTGGGGGAAGCAAGCTTCTTCAAATATCCACTCTCTGTAATTAAAACCTCAAACAATCAAACTGATTTCGATACGTTATATCTACCCCTGCTTGGCCCTTGCTCCGGCCACGCTCCCGGTCCCGGTCCCGGCCTTGGCAACTGCTTCTGTTCGTACTTCTGTCCCTTACACTTTACTTTTTTACCCCTTCTACTTATCCAACTCCCTAAAGAATGAGAGAAGGAAGAGAAAAAAAAGTTTAGGCACACACGTAAAGATTTTCACACGCACTTTGTGCAAAGGAATTTTCGTTACGGACTTAACGTAGTATCCAAACAGAGTTCTATCTCTATATCTGTCTCCTTCTTTCACATTACCTCTGTCACTGGTCACATTGCTCTGTCACCGTCACTCTCACACTGCTGCTGCTGCTGCTGCTGCTGTCTTTCTATACAAATGATACATGCATTGGCTTCATTTTCATCTCTTTTCTCTCTTACTCATCGCCGTCATTGATTCTTCATTGACAGCGACGTCGACGTTGCCGTCATCGTCGTCGTCGTCGTCCATCGACGTGATATTTGCTTAATTTTTGCCCAGGGGTTTCTAACGGTTCTCAACGGTTTGCTTTGGTTTGCTTCGATTTGGTTTTGCTTTTGGTTTTAGCTCTTGCTCTTGCTCTTACTTTTGCTTTTTCTCTTGCCTTTGCTTTTGGTTTGCACGAATAATTATTTGCCCATTTGGGATGAAGTTTTCTCTGCTCAGCTCAGGTAATTTTCACAAGAGATAAAGGAAGACAGACACACACACACACATGGAGCAAGTGAGAGCAGAAGTTGGCCAAATTGTGGATGGGGCTTGTACTCAGAGTAGACGAAAACAATTAGAATCGAAATCAAACGAAGCAAACCGGAAACAACAGACACACACTGTGACTGTGTGTGTGTGTGTGTGTGTGTGTGTGTGTGTGAGAGAGAGAGAGAGATAGTGAGAGAGAGTGAGATAGACAATGAACGGATATCAGTTAGTTGTTTCAGATGGAAATCACTTGGAATTCATGTTACACACACTGACACACACACACACACATACAAAAACAAATACAAACACATATAGCAAAAGTTTGCTTGTCCGACAAGTGGACATTGTTCAACGAGTATTTAAGCAGAAATATTTCGTTTACCTCTTGATGAGTTTTCACTGTATTGTTGTTGCTACA
>JBAMBR010000859.1:0-21643 GCA_037044475.1 Zaprionus obscuricornis
CTTATAGAAGCTGAGATCTGAAACGGGGCGTGGCATCCAAAGTTTGAAATAAACTCGATCGAATTATGCTATCTGGGAACCTACATACCAAATTTGGTGTCTCTAGCTCTTATAGTTTAGAAGTTCTTTGCGTTCAAACAGACAGACGGACAGACGGACAGACGGACAGACGGACAGACAGACGGACATGGCCAAATCGACTCGGCTATTGATCCTGAGTCAGAATATATATACTTTATGGGGTCTGCCACGCCTCCTTCTGCCCGTTACGCACATTTGCACAAACTTAATATACCCTTTTTTACCCATTTTCAATGGGTACAGGGTATAAAAATAAAATAAAATCATAAATAAATAAGAGATAATGAAAATTGTGAATAACTTACTGTTGAGACTTTAAAAGTACAACAGCCAGAGCATGGCACATGAACATGAGCAACATGAGTGCACAGACATAACAAGTTACCACAACTTTTCATTACAACAGCTCAGAGTCATTCATTCATTCAGAGTCTATGAATGGAGCCATAGAGACTCATAGCGACCCATAGAGTCGACACATACATAGAGCTTACAAACATACATACATACATACATACATACATACATACATACATACATACATACATACATACATACAATACATGCATACATACATGCATACATACATAGACAAGCATGTACAAGTATGTATGAATGCTGAGTGCTGAGTAATGACAGATGAACTAGATGCAAGCCTAGGGAAGGGTCGGGACGAAGCGCCAAAAGGCGCTTTGATGCTTTACCACAAGTAAACAACATCAACAACAACAACAACAAAAACTAATGAACTTATTCTGCACAGTTCCACACTGACAACTGACAACTGGAAACTGGAAACTGGCAACTGACCAATGATAAAATGACCAAAAAATAAAAAAAAATTTTGCCTTCATTTGCGTTTTGTATTATGCTTCCTGTAACTGTATATGTGTAAGTGTTTGTGTGTGTGTATGTGTATTCGACTCTATAATAAATATTCTATGTAAATATGCAAAATATGAAATTAAATATATAATGCCAGATGACCAAAAGTACATCATCATCATCATCATCATCATGTTCGCTTTTAGTAGCTCTGGCAAAAATACAACATAACTGCCAGAACATGTCACAGCATGCTCATTTCTAACAAATTTCAATCTATATTTTTATTCTTTTGGCTGCATGACAACACAAGCAGTTGAGAAATTATGCTAGAATTATGCTAGACATATCTTGGCGCATACTTCATGCAAGTTTATACAAAATAATACTTTAGCTTTATGTGTAAAAGAGATTTTTAATTAACTGTAAACGAAATTCAATTTATTATCAAAATAAAGTTGCTTAAATTATTAATTTAAATTTAACATTATTTTTATCAATTTTATATTTTTATATATTTTTACTTTTTTTTGTATTTTTATTTTTTTTATATTTATATTTTTTTATATTTATATTTTTTTATATTTATATTTTTTTATATTTATTTTTTTTTATATTTATATTTTTTTAAAGTTATATTTTTTTATATTTATATTTTTTTATATTTATATTTTTTTATATTTATATTTTTTTATATTTATATTTTTTTATATTTATATTTTTTTATATTTATATTTTTTTATATTTATATTTATATTTTTTTATATTTATATTTTTTTATTTTTATATTTTTTTATTTTTATATTTTTTTATATTTATATTTTTTTATATTTATATTTATATCTTTTTTATATTTATCTTTTTTTATATTTATATTTTTTTATATTTATATTTTTTTTTATTTATATTTTTTTATATTTATATTTTTTTATATTTATATTTTTTTATATTTATATTTTTTCATATTTATATTTTTTTATATTTATTTTTTTTTATATTTATATTTTTTTATATTTATATTTTTTTATATTTATATTTTTTTATATTTATATTTTTTTATATTTATATTTTTTTATATTTATATTTTTTTATATTTATATTTTTTATATTTATATTTTTTTATATTTATATTTTTATATTTATATTTTTTTATATTTATATTTTTTTTTTTATATTTTTTTATATTTATATTTATATTTATATTTTTTTATATTTATATTTATATTTTTATATTTATATGTTTTTATATTTATATTTTTTTATATTTATATTTTTTTATATTTATATGTTTTTATATTTATATTTTTTTATATTTATATTATTTATATTTATATTTTTTTATATTTATATTTTTTTATTTTATATTTATATTTTTTTATATTTATATTTTTTTAAATTTTTTGAGATTTTTTTTACACGAAAATTAAAACAAACAAATAAAAAAAAGAATTTAAATTTGTTGAATTTCAAGATTTTTCAATTATAAACAAAATGGCAGCCCCTGTAAATATAGAAAATACAATATATATATATTTTTTTTTAAGGTTTTACTTAAAGAAAAATCAATCAAAAATATTTTTATTTTATTATTTGAAATTTGAGAAATTTAATTGAAATTTATTACATTTATTTAGGTGATCAACTTATATAGAGTATCTTTTAGTCGTATACATGCATTGGAGCTTATCATTTGTCTAGTTGACTGCTAAAGAAGCTAGCAGCAAGCCATCAACAGAGCAGAGCAGAGCAGAATACTTCAGATTTGCCTTGCTTAGTTAAGTGCACTTGGTCGGGGGGCTTTGCATTGAGGTTTGGATTTCGGGTTCAATTTCAGGGGTTTTTTTTTTTTTTTTGTGCCCTTCATGGTTCGCTTAACTTGGGCTTTTATATTTGACTCTAGTTTCCACTTGTTATATTATACAAGCAAGAAATAAACAAACAAGAAAAAATGAAAATCGTTCACGTTTACGTTCACATTCATGCTCATTATCCTGTAGATTATTTGGTACTTTCAAGTGCTCAGTGAGAATAATAACGTTGATGCTACAATCGACCAACCAGAGACACCGTTGAGCCAGCAATGTGATTTCGTTTATTTGTTGCCATCTGCCGTCTGCCAACTGTGCGAACAGTGACTGTAAACGATAAACTGGTAACTATGAAAACTATGGACACACTGAATGCTGTAGTCTTTGCATAAGCTTAATGTTGTTTTCAAGTCAATGTTGCTGCTGTTGCTGTTGCTGCTGTTTGTTGCCTGCTTGTTGACGATGATGCACTTGATAATTTTTTTTTTTTTTTGTTTCCTTATGAATGCATCTGAGAGATATGATCATCTGCTCTTTCTCACAAATCTCCTGCATCCTAAGTCCACTCGTAATACTCTGCTTTCATTGCCATTTAAAGCACATTATGGTTTTGCCCTGAGTTCATACTTGAATTTAGCATTACGACTGTTGACTGTCGAATGTCGATTGTCGGGTCTCCTTTCCAAGTGTTCCAAGTATTTCTTGGGCTTGGCTTTTGTTGCTTGCTGCACATTGTCCATGTTCATGACTATAACTGTGGGTGTATCCGTGTTCATGTTCATGTTTATGTCTATGTCCATGTCCCTATCCCATCCACTGTCCCTGTCCCTGTCCCTGCCACTGTCCCTGTCCCTATCCCTGTCCCTGCAACTGTCCCTGCCACTGTCCCTGCCACTGTCCCTGCCACTGTCCCTGCCACTGTCCCTGTCCCTGCCACTGTCCCTGTCCCTGACTGTGTCTGTATCCATGTCCTTTGGCTTCGAGTCCTTGAGTTTCAGCTTTTCAAGCTTTTGTGTGGATTATTTCGCATTTACTGTGTATGCTTTTCGGTTCACTATGCTTTCTATACCGATCCGCCCAATACTCTTCTGCCTAACGTCATGCTACGTAGCATATCGCCTGCCAGTTTCAGTTAATTTTTGGCCATTTAAATGTTAAATATTTTGAGGATTTATGCAGTTGTTCGCGTCCTTCGGCACCTTTTGCCTCATAAATCCTTGGCTGTTAAGGCGCACACATTCTATTTGTGTGTATGTCTCTGTGTGTGTAGGTGTGTGTGGATGTTTGTCCCTCGATCCCCCTGCTAAGCCGTACGTACGTACACCTAGCAAAACCAGCAGCAGTTCATGCTACTTCTGCTGCTGCCCTTGTCCCTGCTAATGGACCTGCTGCTGCTGCCTGTTGTTGTACTATCCGACTGTCCAACTGTCCGACTGTCGTTGCCGATGCGACGTCAAGCTGTTGTCATCATCGCCGCTAATCCCTCGTTTGAGTGGCAAATGCCGCGCCACAGTCCGGGGCAACGACAAAACACATCGCTTACCGCCGGTCAGCAGCAGCATCAGCAGCAGCAGCAGGAAGGACACAATGTGGAAGATGAGACATCGAAGCATCGTGGCAACAAGGCGACAAGGGCATGGCAGACGCCGTTGATGTCCGGCTTAGGTAATGGCAATTTGATAAGCTTCTAAACGTTGCCAACGCCCATTTCTGCAACGCCTTCCGGCTAGCTCTTTGTTCTCGCTGTACGCTTCACCCTCTAGGCAACCAAATTCACCCACAGCAATTGCAAGCCCTATCAATGTGTATGTGTGTGTGTGTTTGCGTGTGTGTATTTGTGTTCCGTTATGCGTTCTGCGGCACAGATTCATCAGAAATGCGTCGAGTTAATCAACAGACTGAGTTTTGGTATACAAAAATATTTATTTTAGCAAAAGGATATTAGGCTGCGCCTAGAATTATATTTTTTAAGCAGGCGTGACAGTCCCAAAAATAAAATATATATATATATATACAATATATTCTTGATCGGCATCGAAATCTACCTGTTACAGTCTGTCTATCGGCCATACACTGCTGTACGGATTTGAGTATTTGAATTTAGGAACTACTTTTACAGCTCACCAATATTTGGCTTAATTCGTCCGACTCTTTTATATAGCTGCCATAGGAACGATCGCTAAAAAATATAGTTTTTATAAGAAATTCTTTTACATTTATTAAGCTATTAAGTTGAAAGTTATAGGATTTGAGTTTAGTGACGAAATATACGTCTCATATAAATTTGGTTTAAATTTGATAACTATATCATATAGCTGCCATAGGAAAGATCAGTGTAAAATAAAGTTTTTGTATGAAAGATTTTAATATTCATTAAGCTATCCAGCTGAGAGTTATAGGATTTGAGTATAGTGATGAAATATACGTCTCAAAAAAATTTGGTCCAAATCGGACAACTATATTATATAGCTGCCATGGAAAGGATATGTGGAAAATATAGTTTTTATATGAACAACTTTTATATTTGTAAAACTATCCAGCTGAAAGTTATAGAATTTGAGTTTAATGACGAAATATACGTCTCATAAAAATTTGGTCAAAGTAGGGAAACTATATTGTATAGCTGCCATAGGAAAGGATATGTGGAAAATATAGTTTTTATATGAACAACTTTTATATTTGTAAAACTATCCAGCTGAAAGTTATAGAATTTGAGTTTAATGACGAAATATACGTCTCATAAAAATTTGGTCAAAGTAGGGCAACTATATTGTATAGCTGCCATAGGAACGATCGGTGCAAAATGAAGTTCTTGTATGAAAGATTTTAATATTCATTAAGCTGTCCAGATAAAAGTTATAGAACTTCAGTATAATGATGAAATATACGTCTCATAAAAATTTGGTCCAAGTCGGACAACTATATCATATAGCTGCCATAGGAACGATCGGTTGAAAATTGAATTTTTGTATGAAATATTTTTTTTTTCAAAGACTGCAAGCGAATTTATTAAATTCAACTTGAGTTTCTTTTTATTTCTTATTTTTATACATTTTTAATATAATAAATTTGTAATATTAAAAAGAGAAGAAAAAAATAATGATTGAAGACTAATTTGTAGAACTTGAAACTATGCTGAGACTATAGCGAAAAGAAGCGAACAATATGAAACCAGGGCAATGCAAAAGAATATGAACAGGAAACAAGCTCACATACGTAATATGAGCCAATAGAAATGAAGGACGAGTATAAAAAAAAGAGAAAAGGACGAGCAAAAAGAACGAAATGGATGAAAAGGACAACTCAGAAAGTCGACAAGCGTAAAATTGACAAACGTTTTGCTGGCCAAAATGCTGGCGAATATAGCCGAAAAAAAGGGGAATAAACAAAGGCGCCAACAACAGCAGACAAGAGACAACAACAATGAGAGCAGCAGTAACAGCAGCAACAACAACAACAACAATGTAAAACTCTCTCAAAGCTGCACGCTGCTTGAGCCTGTTGACAATTGTTAGCGAGACATTGACTGAGTGTTAGACAGTTTGCTGCAGCAAGGAGAAAACTGAAGCCACGCTTGGACGGACATTTTAATGACATTCAAAGTGTTAAGTCGAGTGGCCAGTTTTGCTCACTGTCTGTCTGTCTATCTGTCTGTCTGTCTGTCTGTCTGTCTAACTTTGCTGCTACTGCAGCTTCATTGGACTACTACTTGGGGTCTGGCTCTTCAAACATGCTTGCACAACCTTTGAGCGGTGTCAGAGTGCATTGCTGTTGACTTACTGACACTTTGACACTGCCACTGGGCCATAATGTGCAACTCATTGTTGCTGCTATTGCTGCTGCTGTTGCTGTTGCTGCTGTTGCTGCTGCTGTTGCTCCAGCTGAAAATTAGTGACACAAAGACTACTACTCTACGCTTACATAGGCCAAATGCATATCATTGTCTATATCTTTGTCTGTCTGTCTCTCTCTCACTCACTCACTCTCTCTCACTCTCTTTATCTGTCTGTCTGCCTGTCTCGTTGTCTCTATCTTTGTCTGCCTACTGCTCTTCAACTAACTGTCTCTCAATCTAACATATCTACATATGTCTCCCTCTCTCTTTCTCTCTCTCTCTCTCTCTCTGTGTCTCTCTGCTTTCATTGTTCTCAGTGAGCTAGCACTGGCTGCTCATTATTCAGCTCATTTGCATGCATCTCATACGTGTATAAGGGGAAACTTCATCTGCTCGCCTAACACACATTTGTCGTCCAGTTGTTATTCCTGTTGGCGGTCAACTGAGAGCAGCTTATGTTCATCTCTCTCTTTCTCTCACTCTCTCTTATCATACGACGCACTGCATTTGACATTGGGCCAACAAAACTCATGACGAGTCCTTACGTTATTTCAATGCTCTAACCAACAGGCAAAATCAATTGTAAAAACAGGCAAAATTCTGAAGTAGAGAAAAACGTTAACAAAGAATTCATGTAGCAGCAAATTTTCACTTGCAGAAGATTCACATTTTCTGCATGCTGCTGCTGCTGCTGCTTTGCACTAATCGCATTTATGTCTATGCACTGTGCACAGTGCACTGTGAACTGAGCCTAAATTCAAAAGTTTTCTAGGGTCAAAAATGCAATTTGTGTAAAATCATGACCAGCAATTCTTGCAGCCCCCAAAAAAAAAAAAACAAAAAAAAAAAACCAACAAAAAGCAAAGAAACTCAAAAGGCCAAAACAAACAATAGAATGGCAATGGAAATAGAAATGGAAATAGAAATAGAAATAGCAGTTGTCTCTGCTGCATGCTGCACACTGTCTGCTGCAAGTTGCCTTCTGTCTGTCTTTCGGCTTTCTGTTGTTGCACAGTTTTGAATTTTCAAATCCGATTTTGAATTGTGATGCAGTTGTTTTTTTTTTTTCATGCTTGTTGAAAGTTGAAGCTGCTGCTTGTTGCACTGCTATGCTGGTAATTAAATTGTCAAGTTGTCAAGTTGCAAGCTGCAACCTGCAGCATGCCACGCATTGTTGACTTCAAGATTGAATTAAGAATGTTTAACAATTTGTCATAGAAAAGTTGTAAAGATTTTCACACACACACAGAGAGAGAGACACAGAGAGAGAGAGAGAGAGGTTTGTGTAAATCATTTTATTATTTATACAAACAACAACAACAACAATAATGAAAAACAATTAAAGCTTGTTAAATGATTTGGTTGCACATTTGTTTTGGCAATTTATATATAAATATGTTGATGTTGCAAGTTAAAGTTAAGTTACTTATGCTAATTGCTAGCTAAATAAATTACATACAATTTTATTTTTATAGCCAAGCTTCATTTTATAGCTATAAAAAATTGTTTAAATAAATGTTTGCATTGACAATAAAAATAAATAAAAATAAAATGAAAAAATATTTAATTAAATCCATTGAAGATTTTGCCATTATCTTTTGCGCCTTGTTGGCCTCCAGGCACATTCAGTGCACATTAATTCAACAATTCAACATTCAGCAGTTTCAACATTCAATTGTGCAACGCTAAGAATCTGAAGGACACGCTCTAATGAGCCATTTTACCGACTTGTACTAAGCCGCAGTTCAAGTGGATGATGATGATGAGCAGCCAATGTTAGTTCGCCTTAGCTCTATGGGGAGTCACTATGCCTACTGCTACAACTACAACTAGAGCAGCAGCAGAAGCAGCAGCAGCAAGCAGCGCAGAGCTGAACTTAATTGCATTTAAATTGCCACTCGTGTTATGTTAACAAATAATTAGTTGCCCATTGGGCATGAAAACAGTTTGAAGTCATGGCAAGAGCGAGAAAGAGATACACAGAGAGAGAGAGCAAGAGAGAAATAGCAAAGGACTCGAGGCACATCCGACAATTTAGCTAAAGACAAGCAGACAATGCGTGCAACTGACTGTGAGGCAAACTCAAAAAGAGAGAGAGAGACAGAGATAAGAGATAAAGTGAATCCTAAACCGCATTTCACTTGTCTCATTTGCATAAACTGTGGCCGCAGACAACAGTCAGCGATTGTTGCAATTTTAGTTTCAACTTCTTCAACAATTGCCAAAATTGTTAAACTGCTAAATTATAAATTATATATACTTGCCACAACATGTCTGGCAATTAGCCAATATGCTTGACATATTAAAAAACAAAAAGAAAAATGCATAAAAAATGCAATAGCAATATTTGCAAACATTACGAAATATTTCAAGTCTCAGAAGTTCAAGCTCAACATTTACACAAATTAATTATTCGCTAGCTAAAAACAAGTCAAGCATAACGTAAACTAGCCACAAAATGTGTGAAAATCTCTAAAGATTAAACAGAAGTTGAAATCGAATACTAAGACATAGCCAAGGGGTGGCAAGGTGGCAAGGTTGCAAGAAGCCATGGAGGCAAGTCATCAATATTATGTTGAACGCAAGTGAAATTTACTAAGCAGCCAATGACAATGGGTAACAAATGATCAAAATATTATAATATATAAATTACTTAACTTCAAATACAATTTATAAAAAAAAAAAATAAAAAAAAAATAAAAATAAAAATAAAAAATAAATAAAAATAAAAAAAAAATTAAATAAAATATTAATAATAATAATAAATATTAATAAAAAAAAATATTAAATATTAATAAAAATAAAATATTAAATATTAATAAAAATAAAAAAAAGCTAAATTTATAGCTAAAAATATAAAATTTTGCATATTTGCTACTGTGAAAGCAAATGCTTCAATCAAGCAACCACATCGATACTCATTCAACTGGGAGTTGCCGGGAGACTCCGAGACGTAGTCATCCTTCACATCCATATTCAGCTCCACCCACTGTCAATGTAGCAAAACCAAGAGGCATTCAACGAAGCATGCGAAAATTTGGCTAATACGGAATGCAACGCTAAGAAATTCCGAGTGCATAGATTAAGGCAAGCTGCAACAAGCGTTGGTAACGAAGAATGAAACGAAAGTAAACTATAAAAGGGGTTCACATAGAGGTAAAGTATTGGGGGGGCGGTGTCGTTCCTGCTACGTTCAGCAGCTCGTTGAGCTGATGGCAAGACGAAAGCAAACTTAATGCAATCAAGCTTAATGCAGCGCAACGACTGGACGAGACGTCGAGACGTAACGTAACGTAACGAATGTTTGAGACGACGGGAAGTTGACTAGACGATAAGGCTTAGCAGTGGCTCTTGCAACAAAAGTGAATCCTTTTGGGCTTTTACCTGCGGTGCATTTTTAAGCAATTTACATAATAATTATCGAGAGCAGAGCGAACAGAGAACTTAACTTAGAGACGCAAGTGCGACAGTGAATCGCTATTCGTGAATCTCGAATCGCGAATGAACTGCATGAAAATTGCCATGAGGGGTAAAAAAAAAAAATCTCCTCTAAGTTTCCGCTTGAAATATTGAAAAACTTAGAACGTGCAACAACTTTTTGATGGCAAAACTACATAATTAGTTTTCATCAGCTTTTTCACCTATTACTACAAAATCTGATAACATAAATCTAACTATGAAAATCTATCGATAATAAAAACTCGATTAATAAGTGTAAATTGTAAAGTTAAGCTAATTTTCTAAGTAGAAAACTTTGACGTTTTATGCATCGCTGAGTAAATGCAAAATTAATCAGTTCATACCAAAAAAAATGCGATTAAAGCTAATTCAGCTTTATTTAATACTTAACTAGGGAAATATTATATAATTAAATTAAGTTTTACCTATGGAAGCACATTAAAGCTTAAAGCTTCATTTGACACTTAATGGGAAAATAATTAAATTAAAAAAAAAATAAACAAAAATATTTAATAAATTATTTAAATTAATTAATTTTAATAAAAAATATATAATATTATTTTTCATTATGAAAGCACATTATAGCTTAAAGCTTCAATTAATAGTTGATGGGAAAATAATTAAACAAAAATAATTAATAAATTCTTTACATTAATTAATTTAAATAATAAATATATAATATTATTTTGAACTATGAAAGCACATTAAAGCTTAAAGCTTCAATTAATAGTTGATGGGAAAATAAATAAATTAAAAAAATTAACCAAAATAATAAATAAATTATTTAAAATATTTTTTTTTAATAGTAATATAAATATTTTTGATTATGAAAGCACATTAAAGCTTAAAGCTTCACTTAATACTATGTCATAATAAATATATAATATTTAATTAGCTTTAAGGTTTTTAATTTGAAGAGCGCATTAGAGCTTAAAGCTTAGCTAATTACAAAATTATAAAAAATAGTTTGACTTGAAAGCACATTAAAGCTTTAAGCTTTATTTAATACTTTCAACTTTAATACTTAAGCTTCATATAATACTTAATTCTGAAAGAACGACAAAAATTAAATTAGCTTTTAAGTTTAAAAGCACATTAAAGCTTCATTTAATACTTAACTCGGAAAAATCATAAAATTAAATAAGCTTCATAATTTTAACTTTAAAAGCACTTAAAAGCTCAAAGCTTCATTTACAACTTGACTATAAAAAAATTATAAAATAAAATAAACTTTTAGCTGTAAAGCTTTTGTAAATAGAAAAAAATGAAATTTTAGAAATTTGGCAGCAATTTATTTTTTATTTTCTAGATTTTTGTTTTCTATTTATTGTTTGTATTTATGGAAAAATATTACATGGAAAATAATTCGCGTTACGCTGTTGAAACTTTAAGTCAATCAAGAAAAACAATTTTTTGAGAAAAAAAAAAATAGAAAAGTGCTGAGCCAAATCCGATGCCAAAAAACTTGAGCAGATTTTCTATATATATATATATATATTTATATTTGACAACAAGTACATTGTGTTTTTGTGGGTGAATGAGGGGGCAGAGGCAGAGGGGGATGATGTAGTAGTAGCAGTAGTAGTAGGGGAATAGTTCAGTGAGTTTACACTGTGCGCTTGTTTAACTTAAATTGCTTTGCTGGTGTTGTTATTGTTATTGTTGTTGTTCTTGCCTTTGCAGTTGCTGTTGCTATTGCAATGACGAAACAAAGGCCAACAACTGCAACAACTTTGCTCAATGCGCTTCCGTTTCCGTTTACCGCACACAGTGCACACCGCGCCCCGCTCTGCCTCTTCAACCAAGCCGTAGCCAAACTTTGGCACGGCTTCGTTGTCTTTTTCGGCGTTGCCCTGTGGCAATCACTTTCGTTCCTTCAGTTAACTCCAGCATCGCTAGCTACTCTCTCTCTCTCTCTCTCTCTCTCTCTGCTGCTGCTGCTTTTAGTACTTGGCAGACTCGTTCAACCGCCAAACACTTCCCGTGCGCATCCGTCGCAACGTGACGTAAAACTTCTAAGTATAAAACGCAATTTTTGTAAATTTATATATATATATATGTATATATATTGGAATCGTTTATATATATAAAGAAAGAAAGCTTCAGTTTTGGATCAACCCCAAAGGAATTGCATACGTTTTTGATTGAGCAATTAGGGAATGCACAACAAAAATGAGCGAAAGACTGAGCTGCCGAAGTCGCGACCATTGGCAAGTTAGGGGGTGGGGAGGGGTATGGGGACAGGGGTATGGCAGGAAGGTAAACAACGACGTTGTGGCATTTGAAATTTCAAAATTTAATTTGAAGTGTCAGACGCAAAGTGCACACTTTTCATAATTTGACTGCTGCTGTGCAGTGGCGGGCAGGCAGTGAAAGAGAGAGAGAGAGAGAAAAGGGAATTTGATTTGGATTTAGATTTGGGTATAGAATGAGCCAGGGAATTGGTTTCTATGGAGTTATGGTTTTTGGCTTAATTTTATATGCACACTTTTGTTGTTGTTGTTATTATCTTCTCTGTGTCTGTATGTTTCTATGGCCTGACCGAACAGTGGACAACAGCAGAAACCGCAGTCATGATTAGTGGTCAAATGACTTTTGTGCGATGCAATGCAATGCAATGCAATGCAATGTGATGTGATGTGATGCACAAGGCAATGGCATCACAGACCACAGACCAGTTGATGGTTTTGGTGAATTTTGTTTTATCATCTGCAGATGATGGAAAATTCAGAGTGTACTCTAAAATTGATGTTTCTGGCTATGACAGACAGTAGTGAGTCCAGCATAAAGATTTTCGATGTTGATTGCAGATTGAATTTCAAATTTCAACTTCTCTATCTCTCTCTCTCTCTCTCTCTCTGTCTGTTTCTGTCTAGCGACTTATAATTAAAGCATATCTGTATAACTGTAAATAGTCTTAATATTCTTTAACATTTCTCATTTGCCATATACAGTTATGCATGTTACAGCTGCTGATGCTGATGCTGTTGCTGTATAACTCAATTTGAAGCGAAAACAGATAAAGGAGAAAAACAGCAATTGGCATTAAAAGGCAAACGTTTAATTACAAGTGGCAATCGACATTCCCAACTGACTCTTGGCTACAAGGCAGACTCCCTCTTCGCCCTACTCTTCCCTCAAGCAACACATCACGTCGCATGGCAAATGGAAGCTATTAAAAAAAAAAAAAACAAGAAAAAAAAATAGCGAAGAACAAATAAAAATACAATGCAAAGAAATGCAAACATTTGCAGTTTTCACCCTCAACGCTGGCTATGTGTTACTCTGCGTGTGTGCATGTGTGTGTGTACGTGTATTTTGAGCGTGAGTAAAGAGCACAAGTAAAACACGAATGCATTGACAACAGCAACAACAACAACAACGACAGCAGCAACGACAACACATTTTCCCATCAAATTAGATTTAATTTCCAAATTGCAAAAATGTTTTGCTAACCACAAGCAGCAAAAAAAAAGAGAAAAAAAATATAAAAAAAAGAGAGAAAAGTAGCGACACTGACATAAAAAGTCGCCAACATAAGTATAACATACTAGCAAATGGAGTCACGTTCGCCTTCAATGAAATTACTCCCCAAGGAACTTCTCCATGTAACATATACTTTCAAAGTGAATAATAATAACAGCAGTTGAAATACAAAATCTGTTTTAAAAGCGCGCGCACAACATTCGCAACACTGCAGCGCTGTTAACGTTAAGCAACACTGTACGCGTAACTATGGCATCGCTATGCGGAACTAGTAATTCAACAGCTGATTGACGTGAGTTTCGAACTAGTAAAATAAAACAGAATTTTAAATATTATGAATGTTTTGTTTTTAAGTTGTAATAAATTAAAATTCATAGAATTTTATATTATTATTATTAATATCATATTTTTATTATTATTACTATATTAATATTATTATATTCTTATTATTATTATTATTATTATATTATTATTATTATATTTTTATTATTATATTATTATATTATTATTATTATATTTTTATTATTATATTCTTATTATTATTATTATCATAGTATTTTTATACATTATTATAACATTTAAAAACTTAATTTTTTTATTTATATTTTTTTATTATAAAAATATTTTTTTTTTATTTTTTTATATAAATATTACTTTATATATTATATAATATATTATATATTATATAAATATTAAAATTGAATAAAAAAAACAAATAATTTTATTGAACTTATCCAAAGTTAATTTAAATATATGTAAATATTATTAAATAAAACCTGATAGTAATCAATAAATTTCGCTTTTTTTTCTTCTTTTTTTTCAATGGAAATGTTTTTTTTTATTTTTATAATATAAATCATATCGTATGTACATATGTTTGTATATATAAAATTTACAACACATAAGTATAAATACATGCTAATTAGGATTGTCAAAGTTCATGGCGAAGGTTAAAGTGCATACAATATTAATTAAGCTTTAATTGTTTGCCAGGAAAAGAACTTACATTGTGTGCAAACATGAAAGATGAAAGAAAATGTAGAAAATCATTAGTTGAACAACCAATGTTAGTAGACTTTGAATACTCTGCATATTCAGCAAATAATATATTCAAAAGATAGGAAGAACATAGTAAAAATTATCAATATCTAATTTTAAATGAGAAAAATTTTGAATTTTAATATAATTTGCAAGAGTATTAAATATTCAGTAATATAGAATGATAATCAATTCTTATAAGTTTTAATTACAACGTACTGAAATCACAACAGCAACAACAACAACAACAAGAACAATCAATGCGCAAATGCATTAACTCTAACCGCAAGCAATAAGAAATACTGCAATGTCCAGCAAACATGCAACAGAATTGAAATAAGAAAACAAAAAAAAAGGGAAGAAAAATTGTAGTAGCCGTTGGGCAGGTGAAAAATGCACTTTGAACTTGCATTTGCAATGCAAAATAGTAACCAAGCACTTGGCTACACTTGTGCCCTAAACGCCACAAATGAAAAACTAATGATTTTCACATTCACATTATACACAGCCGGAAAAGTCGTTCCACACGCAAGCAATAGTTGCTCGAATTTCGATTTGCATGTGCAATTTTTATGAAATTTAATAGGCAAGAAAATTAATTGAATGAAGTTACTTAATATAAAGAAGGAAAAAAAAAATAAGTAAGTAATACAAATTTAAGAGCTTAACCAATTTGTTTGCAACAAATTTTTTTTGGCAATTTTCTGGCATTTCCGTTATTTTATAGAGTATACACAAGTTGCTATACATGACGTTTTCTATGCTAATTTGTTATCCTTGTTTGTGCGGCGTGAATATGATATGCAGTTATTGTGTTTTCCTGCAAGCAGCTACTAAATATTGGGACTGATAAAGCTTTCAAGCTATGTAAATATACGCAAAATTATAATTTTAAAAAATAGCAAATGTTAAATTATATAAATAAAATTATTAAATATTAATGATTGATTTTTTTTTATATTATTAATATAATTAATAATTTTTTTTATTAATTTAGTCGTTCAAAAGAACGCGCAATTTTCATGATCAGCATACCAAGCATAACATATGTTAGGCATATGCTGCCACATTGCTAAACCGGCAGAGAGAGCATAAAATCTATACGCAGCATGTAAACAAAGCGAGAGATTGCGCTTAAGTGGCAACGCTGCTATGCTGCTGCTGTTGAAATTGCGTTGTTTACATTTGCAATAATTTCAAGAATTATATTAAAAATGTGTAGTTCAATATAATAAAATAATAAAAAAATATAACTTACCAACAAAAAGTGGTAGCAGCAGCAACAGCAGCAGCAGCGACAGCGAGAGCGTCGACAAAAGGATATAAAACTTATTTGAACGAGAACGTTGAGCTTCAGTTTTACATGTGCAGCGCAGGGCAAAACAACGCGCCAAGAGCACGAAGACAAGTAACAGCAGCAGTTGTATTTGTATTTTAGCAAAAAGAGTCGACATTGTTGGCGTGACTGCGGCGTATTAAATCAACGTGTGAAACACAAACCGGAAGTGCAACGCCATCGCCCCCAAACACGCTCTTGACCTTGCGAATACAACGACGACGACGCCGACAGTTTCAAGCAAAGATCAACAAGTTGTCGCAATGGATGTCGATGTCTATGCCTGGGTAAGGAAGACAGTTGGCGATATCGTCAACTAGAAAAGAACAAAAAAGAAAAAAACTGTCGTAAATGTCTTTTGCATTGCAAATTAATGAGCAATTTCCTTTTGATTTTGCGCACAGGGCGCCAATTCTCACGGTCAGCTTGGCCTTGGCTATGAATCAGAGCTGTGCATGTCACCGCAACGATTGTCCAAATATTCATTTATACCCCATCAGGTGCGCTGTATACGTGGCGGTGGTGGTCATGTACTAATCTTAGACAATAATGGGCGTGTTCATGCCTGTGGTTGGAATAATCGCGGACAATTGGGTTTAGATTCAACAGAGGAGTGTCATAATGAGTTCACTATGGTGCCCACTGAATACTTTGAGGTAAACATCATTAAGCAATTATATTCAATAATTTCGTAATGAGATTTTTATATTTTGATAAATGCAGGAAGTGCCCGTGGAACACATCAGTTGTGGCTGGGATATTTCTGGTGCCATTACATTGACCAAACGTTTATTTGTTTGGGGCTCTAATGCTTTTCATCAGTTAGGCATTTGTCAACGTGGTTTCATGGCCGTGCGACGACCCATGCCTGTACGCTTGCCACGTGATGAGGCAGCGCATCGCATTAGTTTTGGTTTACGCTTTTGTGCTGTGCTCACGCAAGATAATAAAATTTATATATTTGGACGTTTGCGTATTATGGATCCAGCACCCATGGAATTGGATATAACATCAACATCATTGCATCGATGCAATGTCATGAAAATACAAGTACATAATCCCAATGAATTGCGCATTGTATCAATGGTCAGTGGACAAAATCATATGCTGCTTAAATGCCTTAACTTGGAAGCAGCTGGCAGCAGTAACAGCAGCAAACGTATTGTGGCCTTAGGTGATAATAAATTTGGTCAATCAAATGCATTTCAATTTGATGATGATGTACGTCAACTTGCCGTCGGCTGGACACACAATGCTGTCGTCTTGAAAACCAACAATATTCTTGTCTGGGGTCGCAATTGTTATGGCCAACTGGGCACCGGCAGTTTCACTGAGCAGCAGGCAACACCAATTCCTATGCAACTAGCATTGGATGAGGGACAGACGCCAGCACGTTTGCATATGGGTGCAGAGCATGGATTGCTACGCACTACAGCTGGTGACATCTATACATGGGGCTGGAATGAGCATGGCAATTGTGGCAATAATGCCACTGATAATTTGTAAGTTAACTTTATAATTTCAATTTTCAGCAATTAATTTCAAAATTGAAATATTTTTATTTGTAGATCGCGTCCGACATTATTAAAATTACCTGGAACTGCAAAATTAGCGGGAACTGGTGCTGGATTTTGTTTTGCAATTGTTGAAACTGCAGCAGAAGAAACAAATTAAAAGACAATATATATATATATTTTTTAACTATTTTTAAAATTTAGTTTTTTCTTTTTTTTTAAGCTGTTGTAATTTGTTATTAATTAATTGTTAATTAAATAAACCAAAATAAAAATTAAAGCGAAAATGAAATTTGTGAAATTGAAATTTTAAAATTATTACAATTTGCCAAAGAGCGCTGCCAACTTATTGCAATAATACTTACTGACAATTTTATGACGTAGAGAATTGCATTCTAGCTTAATAATTAATTGGCAATATTATCGAAAAAAAAATTAAATTAAATTTTATTTTTTTTTTTATATTAACATTTTTCAAAATATTATCAAATGTCATTGAACTATTCAAAAATATATTTTTTCAAATATTTCTAATTATTTTGACAACTAAAATATGATAAAAAAAAAAAAATTTTATTATGTTTATTGTTTTCATAGAAATTATGCTAAAAATTTAGCTGGCCGTGAAATTTCAGTTCAAGTTTTTAATATATTGACGTAACTATTCTTATAATTTTTCAACAATTATAATTTTCAACTATTATTCAAATATTATAAAAACAAAAAATTTATTTAATTTTTAAAATTAAAACATAATTAATTAGATTTTATTTTAATATTTATGATTCTTTTCTATGCAAATTTCATGTGCTATAAATATAAATATAAAAAAATCAGATTCTATATATTTTCAAATAATTTTTAAAAAAAAATTTCAAATTTGTATTTTAATATTTATTATTTTCTATGCAAATTTAAAGTTTTTAAAAAAATAAAAATAAATATATTGCCAAGAGATTATTGCACTGTAACTATATGGAAATTAAAATATTTTTTTATAATTTTCTTTACATTTTTTTTCTTAATGCAAATTTTCATACTTTTCGATCTATGAAAATTGCCAAGTGTCATTAGATTATAACAAAAAAAATAGTTGGCTGTAAAGTTTCAGTTGACAGTGCTGCCCATTAATGAAAAAAAACATAAGCACACACACATTTACACACACACAGCATTCTTTACATCTTTGTCTTAACGTAGAAAATGAATATCATAATTTTAGCTTGCTAGAAAAAAAAATAAGAAAAAAAAAAATACACAAATAATTATAATAATAATTAATAAATATAAATTTGATATTTGCATACAGAAAAGTTGATAAAAATTTTGTATACAAAAAAAAAGAAAAAATAACATACATAAATAAACTTTGAATGAAAAAGCAGCCGACGGCATCTGATTTACCAAATTTCAACTTCAATTTCAGTTCAACGCATTATTTGAGAGTGCGCGCATCACACGAACAACAACAACAATAACAACAAAAAGACTTTACGATATTTCTAGTAAATTTCCATAAATGAATTCTCACGGTGCAAAACGAGCAGGCGAACGTAAGTTTATATTAGAATATTTTTTCCATTTTCTAATAAATTTCTAATTAATAAAATTCAAATTTATTTCCTTATGCTTATATTGTTGCATACAGCCAATATCTATGAACAGTTGGCTAAGAAAATATGGCGACCCGCTGATGATGCTGTAACCATTGATATTCCAGAGCCAGTGATCGAGCATAATCCCGTTAATACTTCTGGTTATTTAAATGAAGTTCTCAATGCATTATATTGTGATACATCAGGACATCCAGAACATGGTAGCTTTAGCTATCATAAGGCTGCCGAACATTATGCATTATCAGGGAATACATGCATAACGCTACGTAAGCAATATTCGCAATGTCGTAATAAATCTCAACCACCGCCAGGTTTTGAGCGTGCAGCTCGAGCATTATATGATCGTAAGCATGCAGCAGCATTGGGACATGCTGCACTTTCATTGCCAGCTGTTGGTGGTGTATCATTATCAACGCCAGCAGGTCGGTCAGCTGCTGCTGCGGCTGCTGCTGCTGTTGCTGCTGCTGCTGCTGCTGCTGGTGGTCCATTGCCAAGTAATGCAACAATAAATGAATTATCACAATTATATTTGCAATTTTTGCAAAATCAATTGCCACAGCAACAGGCACAACAGCAACAGCATCTTGTTGCTGGTGGCAGTAATAATATGTCGATGCCGATCTATGGCATTAATTCAGGTTCATCGAATGATATAACACAAGTCTATGCGCAATTATTGGCTGCAAATTTACGTCAGAATGCAACACATCATCAGCAGCATCAGCAATTGCAACAGCAGCAGCAACGCTTGCAGGAGCAAATACAACAACATCAATTACAGCAACAGCAGCAACAACAACAACAACAGCAGCAGCAACAACAACAACAACAGCAGCAGCAGCAGCAACAACAATCAAATGCAGCTGCTGCTGCAATATTGTATGAAGCAATGTTGCAGCAACGTGCACTGCAACAGCATCAACTGCAGCAGCAATTACAGCAGCAGCAACAGCAACAACAACAAGCGCAACGTCAACCACGTGGCATCTATGGCGGTAACATGGCAACAAATGTCAATAACAACAACAATAACCACAACAACAACAACAACAGTAACAAGCCGCCGCTAACATTGCCAGAGAATAAATAAAATTCAACAGCTTTTCAAAATATGATTTATATTATATATGTATTGCAAAACTGGATAAATCGGTCAATTGTTCGATCTTAAATTAAATTTCATAATTTTTAATAATTTTTTTATTATGTCAATTTTGCCGAATTTTTTTTTCAATATTTCTTTAATTTTTATATTTTTCTTTGTAATAGTTGAAAAATCATTTAAGTTTTTTAAATTTACAGTACAGTAAAAATTGAAAATACTTGAAGAAAATTTATCAATTTATAAATAAAATAAAATTGCAAAATAAATATTTCTTGAACATTAAACATGCAACATTTTTTATGCAATTAATAAATTTATTTATTTAATTTTTTTTTTTAAATTTTTACATATTTTTTTTTTATAGATTCGTTTATCGTTTTTGTCTGAAAATTTATTGTATTAAGTTTTTTTCATATGTAGAAAAAAAATTGTACAATTTTTAAAGTGCAGGCGCAAAGCCAACACGATTCTGTCCAAAATCAAATTGTGCATAATATTGACCAAGGAAGACATCACCAAGTATCCAAAAATCTGTATTAATATACGTAAAGCTAGACATGCAATATGTTTCACCATTCTCATTAAAGTTACTAATATATACAGATGCTGGTAAATTAAATATTGTGCCAGCAATATTAAAGCTTAATACTGGCAATGTATCAACAGTGCTACAATCAACATAATAATCACCATCAATCAATTGTGCATCAATAATAGAATTAAGCATAGTATAAGCATTGCCAGGAACTGCTAAAAGTGAGGTGCCAGTATCAGCAATTGCTTGACAATTCTGACAGACAACATAGCCGCCCATAACAGCGCTATTTACTTGAAATTGCCAATAGCCTTGCTGTGTTATGGGAGCATAGGTTAAATTGCCACTGAACAATTGATAATCAATGCCACCAAGTATCAATTGTCCACCTTGGGATGAAGTACCATTACGTTCCAAGTAGAAGCCAAATGTTGGTGCATCAATAAGATTTTGTAGATATAGATTATAGAATGGTGGCACAACATTATCATCAGCAATGCTTTGATATCCCATGCCCAATATGCCATCAAAGGGTACACCAACAAAACTGCCATTGGGCTGTGATATAGCTTCACCAAATGTTTGATTTTGTATTGCCAAATTGTTAATAGTTACGGTATCCGTCGAAAGGAAACCAAATAAGCTGCCAGTGCCATATTGTATGCTAAAGCCATTACCATTTGGTACATATGTGCTTGATAAACTTGAATTATATTGATTGGCATTTTGACAGGCTGTATCGCTGGCTAAGCATAATACTGATGGTACCCAAAGATTGGAAGAACCAGTATCAAAGACAACGTTGAACAATTGTTGTGGTGTTCCGATGCCAATAATACCATAATAATCCATATTCATATTATTTGATAGTGTCTCAACGGTATATTCATCGCTATCACTTTGCTGTTGGCTTGAGTTTTCATCAGAGTTCGGTGCACTAGAATCTTGCCAGTAGAGTGTCTCTTGTGGATGATATTTTTGATGTAACCAACGTGTTGCAGTCTT
>JBAMBR010000864.1:0-12898 GCA_037044475.1 Zaprionus obscuricornis
TAATATAAGCTAATATAGACGAATTTTGTCTAGATCCGATAATAAACAACTTTAAATTTTTTTTTGGATATTGGGTATCATAGAATCGAGCATACTTGACTGTAGCATTCTTACTTGTTTTTCCGGTCTTGCATGTATTGAAAATTATTCAGTGAAAAAAGGATTGTTAAATTTCTTTACTTAGATAATTGTGATTTGTTAAATAGTGAAAAGTAACAGGTGAGTATATATATTGCTCAGCACTGGCCTGATGAATGTGCGTGTGCTTGTGCTCAAAACTGTTTAATAATGTGAGTTAGAGAACGAATTAGGGATGGGAAAATCTTAATGATTAGCATATTCGATATTGTTGATTTTATTTATAAATAAATATTCCATAGAATCGACATAAAATAAATCTTAATCAAATTTACAATATATATAGAGTTAAATAATAATAATAAGTATTTAATCAGCATAAATTTAATAGAATTTAAGATTTGTTTTATTCATAATGTTTGGCTGGCAGCTTTTTCTTTGCAAGAATATTTTTCTTTTTTTTAGCCACTAACAACAATAACTTGCCACGTCAGTTCTTATACGCCAACAGTAGTTATGCACAAACTTTTTTTTTGCACATGCCACTATCGCTTACTATCTACAACGAAAAACACAATAGTGGTTCGCAAACCCAAAAATATTCGATATATATCGATACTATTGTGAGTGGTTGACTCAGCTCTAAGAGCGAACACACATTTATATTTGTACTTATTTGCAATTTGCATGTTGCATTGATGTAAAGTTGAAACAAAAAATGAGAGTCGAAGACATTGATACATTTTGGACAGATAAGGCAATCTATAATCATGCTGAAAGACAATTCTACGAGAACTACGCACAGAAGAAAGATGTGAGTGTTTCTTTTTTGTTGCCGTTGTTTATTAAGTTGTTGTATATGAAGTCATGGCTAAAAAAAAAAAACGGGATTTCACCATTATTCACAATATACAGAAATACACATAATTGTATAGTATAATTAAATACTTATTTATGGGTTATTATTAAATATGTATTATATATATGAATGTATGTATATATGTATATTCACAAAACACACATTGAAAAGTTGTTCCCGCTTTGGCATCCTCAGCCATTATTCACTTGCAGGTGTGTGGGGATGGTTACTCTGTAAAAATCAGCTGCTTTCATCAAGCATCTCAACATTGTTTATTTGATATTATTTTCTATATATTTTTTGTTTCAATCATAACATTTAATTTGTTTTTTTTTTGACTTTTTTCTGTTATTATTATTTAATGCTTTTTATTATTATTTTTTTTATTAGGTTCTGCACCTTAATGTTAACAAGGTTAATACCAACAAGAATAATAAGGACAAAACTATGGCGGATAATGTACAGAAACAGCAAAACTTATTATATGTGAGTAATATGTGATGTTATTTTTTTGTTTTCATATTTTGCTAATTTCTTCATAATTCTTATGTCTCTTGTCTCGTTGTCTCATTAGTTGAATCCATTGACATTGGAAGCAAACTTCTTTCTAGAGACACTTGAGCAAGTTAGTCGTCAAACTGATATTCAGATAGATCCAGATTTAACATATCAACTCGAACGCATTATTGTTGGCATTGGAAAGTATTTGGATAGAAAGCCAATGTTTATAATGCCAAATAATAAGTCAAACAATGTAACGCAACAAGCTGGCAAAAATCAACAGCTTAGCAAAGGAGTTAAATTTGTTCCAAAGAAGGAATTATTAAAAATTAAAAGAACATTCAGTTGCGAAGGTTGTGCAAATCGAATTGTGGGTACAAATATTTGTAAAGCTGTTTCACATCTAGCTCAACAACATCCGCACCCAAATAATCCAACAATTACGAATTCAATCCCAAACCCCAAGCCAAAGTCAATCCCCAATTCCAATATCAATACCAATACCAATTCTGCTCCTAGTTCTAATGAACAGCGCACGAAAAGGACAAAACAAGAGAGAAAAATCGCCAAAATTGAAGCACGCTCAAAAATGATTATACCATTGCCTAAAAGTAAGATATTTTAATTTAAATTGTATACAAAAAAACCAATATTTATTTATTTTTTATTTCTCTTGCACAGAGGCGAAACAATTGATTACAGCGAATAATATAAGTATGTTCAAGAATAAATATGAAGTGGCTGATAAACTGAAAGTGATGCCCGAATATGATAAAATTGAGAAGGATTTAAATAAATTAATTGAACCCGCATTTCCCAATTCCTCCGTTCGCATCTATAAGTTTGGTTCACGAATTACAGGCCTTGCCAATTGCTCTTCAGATTTAGATATATACGTTGATATTGGTATGTATGAAATTAAATAATATAAAGACAAATATATATAACTAATGGTCAATAAATAATTACAGACAATCAATTTTATAATTTTGAACATCGAGCTTCAAAACCAACAATTAATATTCTTCAGAAATTGCAAGAACTCTTTCGTAACAGCAAGCAATGGCGAATAATTAATGTAAAAATAATTAAAAACGGCTTCGGCTTGTCGAAGATTTTTTTTATACTCTTGCAGTGTTAGCAGAAAACATTTTATATAAAAACTCAATTTTCGATCGCTTGCTTGTACAATGTGTCAGTTATATGAGGAATATTATATATACTTTGTACTACACTGTCTAAGGAGCGTTACAAAACTCCTTGCCAAAATGTATATAGCCTCTGCAAGTGTATAAAAAGACTTACTGCTAAATAATAATTATATAAAATAAACAAATTAACATTTCATCTTAATAATTAGGTAGTTGATAAAGCGAGAGTGCCGATCATTAAAACCTGTCATTTATCATCTGGAATCGAATGTGATATTTGCCTAAACAGTTTAGGCTTCTGTAATACAAACTTACTCAAATATATATTTGAGACGCAACCATTAGGTAAGTTATACTACTTATACTACTATATATTTTTAATATGAATAATTTTTTTTTATCATTTTTTTAAGCTCAATATTTGTGTCTCTATTCAAAGGCGTGGCTAGAGCGAGCCAGATTATCAGAGCGATTAACATCATATAGCTTAGTGTTAATGGTTATCTACTTTTTACAAATGAAGAAAATCTTACCCTCGATCCAACAGCTGCAGATGGATGAATCAAAATTAGCTAAACATCTTGTGGGACGTAAGTTCATTTATATTTTCTTGTACTTCCCCTTTATATATATATATATTTTATTTATAGCTTGGGTTGCTGATTTCACGCATAAATCGTTAAGTGAATTGGGTATTGAACATGTTGAGGTTACAATTCCGCTTTTTAAAGAGAATGTACAAGAATTTTTTAAGTTCTATGCAACATTTAATTATGATCAACATGTGATTTGTCCGTATTTTGGTAAGAAAAATGTACTATCATCACGTATCGCAAAAGAATTGCCCAAAAGGTAAATATACAAATTCATAATTTTGTATAATGTAAGTGTAAAGCTAACAATGGGATAAGATGTGATACTTGCATCCAATAAATAACAAATAAGAAAGCTATATATATATATATATATATATATATATATATATATATATATATATATATATATATATATAGTAGCCTATGGATACCGGGTATAACCACATCCACCATTTAGCAGCACACTTACACAGAAACATATGTAAAGTTTATATATATATATATAATAATAATAAATAAAATTTTTGTTTTAGATATTCGGAATATGCAAAGAAATATCCAGAAACGGCACTACAGGTTGATAAGCCCATGATTGTCCAGGATCCCATACAGCTTAATCATAATGTGACCAAGGCAGTCTCTAATATTGCACTGCAAACTTTTGTTAGTTTCTGTGCTCAAACTGTGGCACTGATGAAACCAGCTCAAAGTGAAGTGTCATCGGTAGAGCAACAAAAATAATTATGATCGATCTGCTTTAAAAAGAATCATCAATATTTTGATATTTTAGAACTGTTCTGTTAAGTTCAACATCTTAAGAGTATTGTATATGTACATATGTCTATATATATGCATATATATATATATGTAACATACATTTATCTATATATATATATATATATAAATATAGACATATGTACATTATAAAATTGTTTAATTTGTTGCTTACATTTATCAATGAATGAATATCATCGTTCTATGAATTTTGATTAATGATTAAAAAAAAAAAGAGAAACATTTTTTTTTTAAACCTCTGCTAGCTTTGGAATTTTATTAGTATTTGCCTACAAACATATGTATATAAATATTATATATAACGTGTAAAATGTACATAAATACAGGGAATTTAAATATCGGTAACGCTAAATGACACGAAAATACAAGAGAGACCGAGCGAGAGCCAGAGATGGACAATGCATTTACACGCAACACACTTAAAAGCTCAATGATGTTGGCCAGAAATCAAAGACCTTGTTGAGGAAATATATTGCAAAGACAATACCCAGTATTACACCCAATATAGATATTCGATTATACCAATGTTGATTACTCTCCTGCATCATAGTGTAAATGCGCATGGCAGCTGCTTCAGTTTCTTCAATGCTGCCATTATTATCCACTACAAAATGCGATTTTTCGCATTTCTTTTCAAGCGGCATTTGTGATTCGATGCGATTTCTGGCTTCAGGTTCAGATAGCTCATTACGAGCTAATAAACGCTGCAACTGTTTGTCGGAATCACTACAAAAAATTATAAATATATATATTAATAAGTTATATTTTATGATATTATTATTAAAACTTACCAGGATACGGTTACAATTTTGTAAATAAAATCCATAAGAATATTAGTTTCAAATAATAATGGCAAGTCAAGGACTATCCATGAATTTCCAGCCATAAAATGCTTGAACACACGCCAAAAGATTGTACGATGTATTGTCGGATGAGTTATCTGATTAAGTTTCCCACGTAATTCCTTGTTCTCGAATATAATTCGCCCAAGGACTGGTCGATTTATCTCCTTGCTAGGTAACAAAACATCATCCCCAAAGGCAGCACGTATTTTATTCCAGCATGGTTGACCTGGTTCTACAACTGTGTGGGCGTGATGTGACGTATTGTTAATTTATGCTTAGGCAACGCTAATTGAACTCAATTACAACATCCCGAAAACTGATAATAAAATATTTACTTACTCTCTCTTGCAATTTTATCAGCATCGATAATTGGAATGCCATGGCGTTCAAAAACCTTGGTAACTGTGCTTTTACCAGTAGCAATACCGCCAGTTACTGCCAAAATAAACATATTTAGATCAAGGTTTGCGGAATGTGTTTTTTTTTCTTATTCAGACTTTTGTATTTTATGTTGACAGTTTGGCAATATTATTGGCTGAAAGAATCTGAACTGCAATTCTATCGATGAAAATTCTAAGTGAATCGATAAATTTACAATTTGTCGTTTTACAACACAAAGTCGGCGGATATTAATCGTTAAGCAACACTTTTTTTCAACAGTCAGCCATCTTTGCTTCTTTTTTTCATTGTCGTGCGTCAGTTTTCAGAGATTGGCGAAATTTACACGCGTTTATACAAAATATAACTTCGCGAATTAACTTAATAGGCGGAAACTTGAAATTTTAAACAAAGCAAAAAATGGTGGACAAAATTGAAATGAGTTTGGATGATATTATTAAGTCATCGCGCGCACAGAAGAAACCACAGGGTGGTCGCGGAGGGCCAGGTGGAGCCCGCCGTCCTACGGGTCGCTTTGCTAGTGGAGGACAACGTCGCGGCGGCGGTCCAAGCGGTGGCTCGCCACGCAAACCAGCGCCAGGCAGCGGCGCTGGTGGTGTACTCAAAGGTCGTCGCGGTGCTGCTAGCGGCGGTGGCATACAGAAGCCTCGGCTCGCACGGGTAATTGAAACGTAACGTTTTGTCATGTAGAGGCGAATAGCAGCAAAATATCCATGCAAAAAAAAAAAATAAATAAATGTGTATGCATTATACTAAAGGACAGCCCAAGTTGGAATCTTACAAGAAACATTCTTTTGAGAATTTCAAAATGATACAAAGATAATAACATAATGCTGATAACATCAATTAACTTAACAGCTGCACTCACATACACGGATTCAAAATGGCCGCCATATACAAAATAAACGGTATCTTTTACCGTTACTTGTACCATGTGGACTGGCAAATATAGCCGCAAAATGGCGCTAGCCAGCGGTCATAGACATTCAAAAATAAAAAAAAAATATATCAAGCGTCAGGGGAAAACAGTAAATAATGAATATTTGCTTGTTTTTGAAGGATTATGCGATATCAGCAGAGATCAGAAAATACTACGTTCCGTCGGTATCAAACTAATTTATGTATTTACCAAGTTTTACAACCAAGTTTTACAGAATTTCGAAAAGGATTTCGCGTTTGTTGTTTTGCGAACTCTTTTTTTTTTCTTTATATCTCTCGTTTATAACACGTTTAATATTTTTAATATTTTTGCGCTTTACCAAAGCATAACAGTCAACAGTCAAAAAGTGGCAATCAATCAATCAAATATACATACATACTGTACATATTTAGTGTTTCTACACATTTTTCTTCGATGGCGTCCTCTTAATAAATGGCTAGGATACAACTACTGCTGTGCTGCTACTACATCTCGCACATATTTGATCAGAAACTTGTCTCAACGCGTTGCGAGTTCCGATCGAATGAACCATCCAACAAATCAACCAAACAACCAACCAACCTTCTACCTAATACTAATCCCCTTTAGGGCGATGTAAACAGCGCTTGGAAGCATGATATGTACGATGGTCCAAAGCGTATCGGAGGTGCAGCCAACAGTTCGGGTCCAACACGTTTGATTGTTGGTAATTTGGACTATGGAGTATCAAATACTGACATCAAGGAGCTATTCAACGACTTTGGGCCGATGAAGAAGGCGGCAGTACATTACGATCGTTCAGGTCGTTCATTGGGTGAGTCCACAATCATCACAATCACATTCAGACATTCAATGATTTCAATGAATATTATTATCTCTATCCAGGCACCGCTGATGTTATCTTTGAACGCCGCTCAGATGCTCTGAAAGCCATTAAACAATATCATGGTGTTCCATTGGACGGACGCCCCATGACCATACAACTTGCTGTCTCAGATGTTGCAGCATTGACCCGCCCTGCTGATGATATTAAGCGTCGTGTGGGTAGCGGCCCTAGTCCACAATTTAAGCGTGGTGGTAAGAATTTACTTCCATATTCATTTAAATACAAGTAAAAATGTAAAAATTATTTTATTCAAGGTGGACAAGCTGGTGGCGGACCACGCCGTGGCAATTTCCGTCGTTCTGGTGGAGGTGGTGCAGCTGGTGGAGGACAAAGACGTGAGCGTAAAGCACCACCAACTGCCGAAGAACTGGATGCCGAATTGGATTCATATATTAATGACATGAAAATTTAAATAGCTTAAGGATCAATTTAGAGCATAGCAATACAAATATTGTGGACTTGTCGTGGTTCAGCAAATGGAACCATTAGAATTCATACGAAAAGAGAACAACAGCTTTTAGTCATAAATATCAAGTAACAACTTTTATATACTTAAATCAATTACAAAAAAAAAAAAAAAAAAAAGAGATATATATATATATAAATATATATTCATAAATGCTGTTTGGGGTTAGCGCATTAAAAGATTTGTTGTTAAATGTATCAATGTTGCGCCCTCTAGTTAATAAGTTGTCTATAATACAGATTCATGTATTTATTCGTAAATATAATTATATATACACACACACATAATAATACATAAAATACCGAACGAAATGATATTAAATTCTATAAAAAAAAAAAAAATTCCCAAAACAATTTCATAACATACTATTACGTTGGCTTTTTTATTATCTATAGTATATTGGCACATAATGGGGAGTAGCAGCAGCACCACTATATTGATATATAAACATTTCTGGTTTTTGTTTTTCAGTAAAAATACATTTTGTTTTCAAGCTGATAAAACATAAAGAACGCTGATAAGAACAATGAAACTAACAAAGTTTTTATTCTAGGGAAATATTCGATGCTGCTGAAGAAGAATGTATATGAAATACTCTATACGGATCTCCAATTACTAAGTGAAAATTGCTTTGATTTGCATTTCTAATAAAAATAAAACAAATTGTTTAATTAATTTAGTTTTTTTTTTTTTTATATATGTATTTTGAAATATTACGTGTGTAATTAGAAAATAATTTTGGACAAGTTTTACAGACCATTATTTGCAAGTTTCAATTGGACACGATAAGTACAGATATAAAAATTGAGTTTGTTTTTTCATAGTTATATAATAAATTTGTTAAATTTTATTTGTTTTGTTTTTTTTTTAGGGCGGAATCGCACTTAAAGCTTAAACAATTATTAGAGATTTTAAAATATATATTTTGCTTAGTAGTGAGAACATAAAACAATAAACGAAAGGCAATAGGCGATGAAGGAAAAGAGCGCATTATAAGTTACCGGGGGGGGAACTATACATTTATCGCATAGTTCTCATATTATAACATTTGTTTTGTAGCATTTTTTGAACATTATTATTTTTTTTTTTTTTGCATTATAGCCAAAAATTTGCATTATGAATGTTGAATGTATAGGCTAAATATGTTTTCAATGTATATTTTAAGCGATTTTTATTTATAAATGTATATGTAAATAGTTTTTAGGGATGTATTGGTATGTGTATGTATGTTTTTGTGTGTGTGTGTGTGAGTGTATTTTTTTCATGAGTTTTTTCTTTTTTTTTGTGAGTGTCATTAAATGCTTCGCAGCCCCTGCTCTGCTGTTATCTTTCATAATTGTTTCCATTTCTTTCTGCCTCTACCAGAAACCACCCGATGAGTAACCACCAGGTGGAACACGTCCACGCGCTTGATCATTTGCCGATGCTTTATTATTACCATTGGTATTCTCTTTGGGCTGACTGACAGGTGCTGATTTTTCTTCCTCCTTTTGAATTGCAACATCCTCACGGATCTTTTCTACCACTTTATTTGCATCAGTAGAGCCCATGCAGGCATTCAAATTGGAAGAATTTTGTTGATTATATTTGGGACGCGGGGCATTGACAGCAACTTCTGGTTCTGAAAAAATATTGGTATGTCCACCGCCTGGTGGTTTCAGTACACGGCTGGATGGACGTGCGCTGGTATTAAGGCCAATTTTCAATTCGGTGGAAGTCATTTTTATTTTATGATTATCTGCAAATGACATACAAAAAAAAAAAAAAAATAGCAAAATTATTGATAAATATTTGAAATATTACAAACACAAACAAAATAATCAAATTATTAGCTGTAATTGGAATTTTTAGATAGTGCACTTTTTTTTTTAGCTTTCTATGCGCAAATAGTAGAATTGTTTGAAAGTTAATGGGTCCAAAATGAAAAGAATGAAAAAGAAAAACATAATGGAAATGGTCACGCAACTTACGAAAATGGCCAACAAATGGAAGTGTAGACGATGACAAGCGTCGGCCAACTGTGCTCTATGAGCAAAAATGGCTGAATGCAGAACCGAACCGAAACAGAGTCAGACAACAGAGCAGACAACATGGAAAAAAAACATTTACTCTAACCTCTACACTCCACTCAACACTTCGCGTCCTAACGCTAACATCTCGAATCTTTCTCCCCTCTCTCTTTCTCTCTCTCACTCTATCTCTTGAACATACACACACATACACATACAAATACAAATAGCAACAGCAACTGAGTTGAACAGCCGTCTTTTCTATACATAAAAATATACATTACTTAAACACACACACACACACATACATTTATATATATATATACATTTATATATGTAAGTGTGCTTGTACATAAATTTATCTCTATTTTTGAGCGACGCGTTCTTTTACACTTTCCCGTTAACTATAATTGCAACTCTCTGCCGGCCATATACATATACTTTCCCATTGTTGTTGTGCTAGCAGCCTATGGCCACTGCGCATATTATGCACAAAATACATTTTGTCTAAAAATAATAGTTTTTCAATTCAAAAGAGAAGTGTAATAACAAAAGAGAACAAAACAATAAAATATTTGTATTTGTATTTTTACCACTACAACTTCAGTTACTGCTGCTGCTGCTTTCAACTACTTTTCAAGTGTTTGAACTGAAGCTGCTGCTGCTGCTGAAGCGCTGCTTAGGCAGAGCATAACGAAGAGAATGAGGTCAAAGTGGGGGTAGACGTAGACGACGATGACATCTGTGTGTTGTAAAGTGTTGTAAAACGCAAGTGTAAGTCGTGATGCGTCATGCTTTGTGGGAGGCGAATATCCCCAGGGATGATAACGCACACCCCAACATAATTATGTTGAGGTATGTATGTATGTACATACATATGTATGTGTATGTGTATGTGTAAAACAAAGCAAAGTGAATGACCGTAGAATATGAAAGAAAGTCAAAGATCTCGTGTCTTTTTGTTTGACAATGGCAAACATTATATTTGCCATTAACCAAGCGTATAATCACAGTTGATAAATAGGCCAACTTAGATATGGAACTAAATATATATCAATCTCTTGCTATCTATCAGCATATATCATGCATATATATATATATATTTATATATATATGTATGCGTCAACAATTACTGACTAATGCTTTTTATTCTTTGTTTGTTTTTGTATTGGTCACGTCGACCAGCCAGCCTTAGGGCTGTTTACAGCTAACACACACACACTCATACGCACACTCATACACACACTAATGCAATTATCATCAACTGTTGCCGTACCAGTACGTATGTGTGTGTGTGTGCAAGTATTTTTGTAGAAATTATGAGTAATGAGCAATCTGGATAAAACTCGAAATCAAAGCTAGGGCAGCTACCACTGTTTCAATAAGTCTCTCTTCCTCTCCTTCTCTCGCTCTCACTACTCTCTCTCTCTTTGTGACTGTCTCAAGTTACGGCGGCTTCCTCATTGTTGTTGTCTGAGATCGCCTAATGCCAAATGAACGATAAAGTAAATAAATATGGTAATAATACATTAAAGCAGACGACGATGGCGATATGGCGACAATGGCATGACCATGGGTCGTATGTACAAACATAACTAAAAAGCAAATCAAGTTTAACCAGTGGTCGCCAACCTATATTTATTTACCATTATAGCAATAACCAAATGAACATTAGTAAAAAACAAAAACAAAAAAAAATGATTGTATGCGGTGTGCCGTAAAAGTGACCCGCAACCACGACACGGCGTCATTTCCACACAGCGCAAAAAAATAAAAAAAAAAACTACATACACATATGAATGTACATACATACATATATATGTACAAATATGTGTATGAGCGTATTTTTATATGTACATGAGTATTTGTGTTAAAAGTTCGGTTCAAACTGCCTGTAGCTAGTTTTTTTGTATTTTTTTTTTTTTTTTTTAGCCAGCGCATGCGATTATTAAGTTCGAACTTCGCATGAAGCATGCACTCGCGACTGACTGACTCGTTGTTCGCCTGACTAAAATAAGCTACATAAATGCAAACATGGCCACTAAACTAGCCGGTAGACAGAGGCGCAGCTAAAGAAGCTGACGAGGGGTGAGGGGTACTACGGGAAAAAATGGGAAGATTTTCTGTTTTATTTTTATGCTTCAGTATACACATATGGCGCTATGGCGTCTGTGCTATATTAAAATAAAAAGCCAGCTGCACTCACAGACACACACACACACATATATATATATATATATAATATGTATATACATATATACACTGTGGCCACTGCCAAGCCCTTCACATAGAGCGGAAAAGAGATACACAGTTTACTTATTTGCTCAAGCTCAAAATTCCATGACACAAATACATGTATATAAAGATGATGATTAAGTTTTCTTCCGGAACATTATCGATTTAATGTAACACAGATGCAACAAGTTAACACAATTTTGTATAATTATTATTTATTAATAGCTAACATAATATAATTATTTACATACCTTATGTATTTAGTGGGCAATATTTGCTGAATAGCTAAACTAATATGATTTAATGGAAATTTTTCACTGCCAAAAACGACGCCACCTTCGACAATGAACGGTTTATTTAAAATGGACTATTACAATGTGACCGTAGCCAACAAATGTCAAAATACTTCATAAAATGATACTAATTTTGACCTTATCTTTCTATGTTAACGGAGGAGTTATCATATTAACGGACAACTAAATTAACATTACAGTTCTTATCAGAACATTGAAAAACCATTTCATATTTGAATTTAGCGCGTATTCTTGACATAATACTTGCATCAGTAATATGAAATTCGAATTAATTACATTTTTTCCAACTGTAACAAATGGTGGATCAAATTCTAAGTAGACCAATAGATGTTTCGGAACAGCTGATTGCTATCGATAATTATGAAAACAACCACGCTCGATTACAAGAAATCAATGTTCACTTTTGATTATTATGGTTTGTATAATAAAAAAACCATTTGATCTTTCTGATACTACTCTCTTAAAATGAATGAACTCCGATTTGCTAACTGGACACATTTCCATGCCAAACAAAATAATCCAAAAGAATAATCGTTAATGAAATTTGCATACTTTGCAGTGGTTAGAGGTTTCACTTCATTTTAGATTAAAAAGTTTCAATTCTACAGGTAATCGTTTCAGCTTTTCCGCCAACTACATTGAATATAAAAATTTATTCACAGTGCCAAGGTTACTTGTAATTAAATTTAAATTGTTTCATTTATTATGTAAACGGATTTTATGCAGGTCATTTAAAGTTAATATTTAACTTAAATCCTTGATGGGTACAGCATCTAAAATAATAATATGCACACGTTAATGATCATATATTTAATTAGTGTATCAATTATTATGTACTTACAATG